>BSDF01000102.1:0-68750 GCA_027925045.1 Hypotaenidia okinawae | reverse complement strand
AAGGATGGTTACTGACACAGCACATTGAGGGGAGCAGCAAGCTCTGGGGAGCAACAACAGAGCTTGCGACAGAATACACACACACACACACACACACGTGATAACATAAAGCATTTTACCAACCCAAAGAGGTGGTAACATGGAGTATTTCACCGACACAACAGGGATGCAACAAGGACTGCCCTCAGACTGTCCCAGAACCATGTGAACTCACCCTCCCTGCCCAACCAGCCCCTTTTATGGGGGCATGATGTCATGTGATGTGGAAAAAAAAAACCCGAGCTAACTTGGCTCACCTGTGCTGGCTGCCTGAGGAAATTAACCCTGGCCTGACCAGAACCAGGACATAATCCACTCCTTTTTCCATAACATCTACATCATGCCCGAATCTGACATTTTCAGGTGTTTTGGGTGATTCATAACATATAATTTATCTATTATTTAGACCATCTGCCATGGACTGATCTATTATACAGCAACAATTTAGTGACTGTCCTCTGGACTTGCCCATCCTTTTGCATCACTCACCAAATGCACCCAGGTCCCGAAGCAAAAGCAATCGTACCAATGGGTTTGCCTTTGCCTGAAGCAGGGATAACCCAGACTGTCTTCCCCAACAGGTTTTTCATGCACACTACTGGGACTTTATCCCCCTCAGACAGTCTGTGGGAGTTTTGATTAGGCAGGGACGGCTCAATTGGTAGATCCCCTGGAATCAACTAGCCATGTAGCTTTGGTTAAATGCGTATCCCAGTTTTTTAGGGTTGCACCACCCACTGCTCTTAGCGTGGTTTTTAACAGCCCATTGTACCTCTTGATTTTCCTGGAGGCTGGTGCATGGTAGGGTATATGATATACCCATTCAATGCCATGTTCTTTGGCCCAGGTGTCTATGAGACTGTTCCAGATACGAGTTCCATTGTCCAACTCGATTCTTTCTGGAGTGCCGTGTCGCCAGAGGACTTGCTTCTCAAGAACCAGGATGGTGTTCCAGGTGGTCACATGGGGCACAGGATAAGTTTCTAGCCAGCCAGTGGTTGCCTCTACCATTGTGAGCACATACTGTTTGCTTTGGCATGTCTGTGGGAGAGTGATGTAATCGATCTGCCAGGCCTCTCCATATTTGTATTTCAGCCATTGTCCTCCACATCAAAGAGGCTTTAACCGCTTGGCTTGCTTGATCAAGGCACGTTTCACATTCATGGATGACCTGTGAGATAGCATCCATGGTCAAGTCCACCACTTGATCACAAGCCCACCTATATATTGCATCTCTCCCTTGATGGCCTGAGGTGTCATGGGCCCATCGAGCTATGAATAATTCACCCTTATGTTGCCAGTCTAGATCTACCTGAGCCACTTCAATCCTAGCAGCATTATCCACCCACTGGTTGTTTTGATGTTCCTCCATGGCCCGACTCTTAGGTACATGGGTGTCTACATGACGTACTTTAACAACGAGTTTCTCCAGCTGGGCAGCAATATCTTGCCACAATGGAGCATCCCAGATGGGTTTGCCTCTGCAAAACATCTCTGCAATGGAGTATCCCAGATGGGTTTGCTTTGTTTCCATTGTTGCAACCACCCCCACAGGGCATTGGCCACCATCCAGGAGTCAATATAGAGGTACAGTTTCGGCCACTTTTCTCATTTGGCAATGTTTAAAGCCAGCTGGATGGCTTTTACCTCTTCAAACTGTCTGGATTTGCCTTCTCCTTTGGCAGCTTCTGCAACTTGTCATGTAGGACTCTGTACAGCAGCCTTTCATCTCCAATGTTTACCTAGAATGCGACAGGACCCATTGGTGAACAGGGCATATTTTTCCTCATTTTCTGGCAGTTCACTATGCAGTTGGGCCTCTTCAGCACACGTCACCTCCTCCTCTGGTGACATTTTAAAATTCTTGCCTTCTGGCCAGTCTGTGATCACCTCCAGGATTCCTGGGCTATTCAAGCTTGCTGTGTGATAAGTGCGACCAACTTGCTCCATGTAGCATCAGTGGCATGATGTGTAGAAGGGGCCTCCCCTTGGAACATCCAGCCCAGCACCAGTAGTCAGGGTGCCAGGAGGAGCTGGGCTTTGGTTCCAATCACTTCTGAAGCAGCTCGAACCCCTTCATAGGCGGCCAGTATTTCCTTTTCTGTTGGAGTGTAACTGGTCTCGGATCCTCTGTAGCCCCGACTCCAAAACCCCAGCAGTCGGCCTTGAGTCTCCCCTGGTGCTTTCTGCCAGAGACTCCAGGCAGGGCCATTCTCCCCAGCTGCGGTGTAGAGCGCATTTTTTACATCTGGCCCTGTCCAGACAGGCCCAAGGGCTACTGCATGGACTATCTCCTGTTTGATCTGTTCAAAGGCTTGTCACTGCTCAGGGCCCCACTGGAAATCGTTCTTCTTCCAGGTTCCATGGTAGAGAGGGCTGACAGTGAGACTGACGATGCACATCCTGCCATTTTATTCCTAAAAACTGGATTTCCTGAGCAGGTCCCTTTACCTAACTTCATTTGATAGTGAAACCAGCTTTTAGCAGAATCCAGATTATTCTGTCTCCTTTCTCAAAAACTTCCTCTGCTGAGTTGCCCCATACAATGATGTCATCAATATACTGCAGGTGCTCTGGGCCTTCACCCTGTTCTAATGGAGTCTGGATCAGACCATGGCAAATGGTGGATCTTTGTTTCCATCCCTGGGGGAGACAATTCCACCTGTATTGGATGGCCCTCCAAGTGAAAGCAAACTGTGGCCTGCACTCTGCTGCCAAAGGAATCAAGAAGAAAGCATTTGCAATGTCAGTTGTGGCATACCACTTGGCTGCTTTTGACTCCAGTTCATACTGGAGTTCTAGCATGTCCAGCACTGCAGCACTCATAGGCAGCATGACTTCATTCAGGCCACGATAGTCCACTGTCAGCCTCCACTCTCCATTCTGCACTGGCCATATGGGACTGTTGAAGGGTGAGCAGGTTCTACCACTAATCACTCCCTGACTCTCCAGTTGATGAATCAGCTTATGGATGGGGATCAGGGAATCTCGGTTGGTGTGGTATTGTCTGTGAACCATCATGGTGGCAATTGGCACCTGTTCTTCTTCGACCTTCAGCAACCCCCACAAGTGAAGGGTCCTCTGAGATTCCAGGCAAAGTAGACAATTGTTCAATTTCTTCTGCCTCCAGGGCAGCTATTCCAGAAGCCCACCGGTACCCTTTTGGGTCTTTGAAATACCCTCTCCGGAGGAAGTCTATGCCCAGGATGCACGGAGCCTCTGGGCCAGTCACAATGGGGTGCTTTTCCCAGTCATTCCCAGTTAGACTCACTTCAGCTTCTAGTAGAGTCAACTGCTGGGATCCCCCTGTCTCTCTGGAAATGTAGTTGGGCTCTGAGCTTTCATAGTTTGATGGTATTAAGGTACACTGGGCACCGGTGTCTACTAACGCTTGGTACTTTTGTGGATCTGATGTGCCAGGCCATTGGATCCACACAGGCCAATAGATACGATTATCCTTTTCCTCCACCTGGCTGGAGGCAGGGCCCCTCTCACCTTGCTCGTTATATTTGCTGTTCACTGCTTTCAAAAAGGAAGATGTCCCTTCAAGAGGATCACAGGTACAATCACACAGTGTGGTGAGCTGTCTACTGGAAACTGGTGCAGCAGTCTTCTTGGACGAATGAGCCTTGCAGCTCATTTAGTCGTGCTCGGAGGGCTGAGGTGGGTTTCCCATCCCACTTCCTCATGTCTTCACCATGGTCGCACAGATAGAACCACAGGGTGCCTTGTGGCATGTACCTTTTATGAGCTCTCCTGGAACGCCTACTTCTGGTGGCTGAAATCGTGGTCTGTATAGGTGGCAGTAGGACATGTCCTCTTTGAGTTGCCGGACCTCCTGGGACAGTTTCTCCACAGCTGAGACAAGGGAGGAAGAAAGAATTTCTTCATATGCTGGAGTCTACCGGCAACTTCATCTACTGTCTGTGCTTCTTCCTTTCCCCAGTCTATTATGGCCAGTGAGTTGGCATACAATGCTGGTGCACTCTGCACAAACTTACACCATATGGGTGGGGTAGAATCATAGAATGGCATGGGTTGGAAGGGACCCCAAGGATCATAGAGCTCCAACCCCCTGCCACAGGCAGGGACACCAACCTCAGGCCTGGATCTACACAAGGTTGCCCAGGGCCCCATCCAACCTGGCCTTGAACACTTCCAGGGACGGGGCATCCACCCCCTCTCTGGGCAGCCTGTTCCAGCCCCTCCCCACTCTCTCTGTAAAAAACTTCCCCTAATATCCAATCTAAACCTTCCTTCCTTTAGCTTTAGTCCATTCCCCCTTGTCCTGCCATTGTCTACCCTTTTAAAAAGTTGAATCCCCTCCTGTTTGTATGCTCCTTTCAGGTACTGAAAGGCTGCAATGAGGTCCCCTCACAGCCTTCTCTTCTCCAGGCTGAACAAGCCCAGCTCCCTCAGTCAGGCAGGGAATGGGGGTTTGGGTCAGTTCCTCATGAGCTGTTTTCCTTCTTAGTTGGTGGGGGGGCGGTCATTCCTCACACCCTTCCCCTGCTGCACAGTGGGGTCCCACCCACGGGAGACAGTCCTCCATGAACATCTCCAGCATGATTCCTTTCCCATGGGGCTTCAGCTCTTCCCCAGCTGCCCCAGTGTGGGTCACTTCTATGGGGTGCAGTCATAAAATCATAGAACGTCTCTCAGGCCAAGACTGCTCCAGCCTGGTCCTCCACAGTGTCACAAGCCCGACACCACACACCCCCTCCCCAACAAACCTGCTCTGATATGTGTCTCTTTCTCCATGGGCTTCAAGTGCTGGCAGAGGCTTGCTCCAGTGCAGGTCACAGCATCTCCTGTATGTCTCTACCTGCTCCAGTGTGGGGCCTCTCCATGGGCTGCATGTGGGGGTCTCTGCTCCCCATCATCTATCATGGGCCACAAGGGGACACCCATTCTACCATGGTCTTCTCCATGGGCTGCAGGGGAATCTTTCTCTCCAGCGCCTAGAGCACCTCATCCGCCCCACCTCTTTCAGTGACCTTGGTGTCTGCAGAGTTTCTTATGCTTTCTCACTCCCTTCTCTGGCAGCAAAAAAGTATCTGCTTGTGTTTGTTTTCTCCTAAATGTGTTTCCCAGAGGTGCTATGATCATCACTGATTGGCTTGGCCTTGGTCAACAATGACTCTGGCCTTGAATTGGCTGGTGTTTACTCTGTCAGGCCTACTGATGCCTCGAAAAGCCGGAATCAAAACTCACTGGCCTTGGTGACTATTCAGCAGGTATTCTTTATTGCAGCGCTGGGCACACAGGGGATCGCTGCTCCAAATGTGTGCGCCCATTAAAGCCAAATTTCTCCTATTTATACAGATTAACTATGCATATTCATTATAATTTCTAAGAAAAGGCAGGGTTATGCAAATTATTTCTAAGAAGTCATTTATATTAATTCCTCCCAGATAGAGCATGCTCAGTGACACTCAGGGGTCTTCTGGTGGTCTTCAGGGATGAAAGCTGGACACCTTCCTGTCTCTCAGCACATGCTCTTTATGGTTTTCTCCATAGTTACCAAAACACATTCCTGAACTCAAAAACACATTCCTACAAAAACTAGTTAGGAACCCCTTTTAACTGAAAACAAGATATACTCTGTCTCTTAATTGGTCGTTGGTCTCATTATTTATGACTCCCCTATCTTCACTAGCTTCAAGGCTGTTGCACTGTTATGGCTAAGTTTTGTAGCCGCTTTCACGAAACAGCTCACACAGTTACAGCCATATTCTACTAAAATCCAAAACAAATCTATTCTTAAAATACACAAATTAAAGTTATATTAATTGTCTCAAGCTACATCTACATCAATCTATTCAGCATTATTATATTTCATTGAATCACTACAGAAAGCTTCTAGCTGCTTCTTGCAGAAGCCACCCCTGCAGCCTCCCCTCCTCCACCAGAACCCAGCCAAGCAAAACTACAATGGGGGGACTTGTGACTCTGTGGAGGACCAGGCTGGAACAGTCTGGGCCTGAGAGACATTCCATGATTCTATGACTGCACCCCATAGATGCGTGACCCATGCTGGGGCAGTTGGTGAAGAGATGAAGCCCCATGGGAAGGCTGCAATGAGATCCCCCCGCAGCCTTCTCTTCTCCAGGCTGAACAAGCCCAGCTCCCTCAGCCTCTCTTCATAGGGGAGGTGCTCCAGCCCTCTAATCATCTTCATGGCCCTCCTTTGAACCCTCTCCAATAGTTCTACATCTTTCTTGTATTGTGGGCCCCAGATCTGGACACAGGACTCCAGATGGGGCCTCATGAGGGCAGAGTAGAGAGGGACAATCACCTCCCTGTCCCTGCTGGCCACCCCCCTCCTGATGGAGCCCAGGATACCATTGGCCTTCCGAGCTGCAAGAGCACACTGCTGGCTCATGTTAAGTTTCTTATCCACCATGACACCCAGGTCCTTCTCAGCAAGGCTACTCTCAAGGAGCTCTTCTCCCAGTCTGTATTTATGTCTGGGATTCTTCTGGCCCAAGTGCAAGACCTTACACTTCTCAGTGTTGAACCTCATTAGGTTCACCCAGGCCCACCTTTCCAGCCTGTCAATATCCCTCTGGATGGCTCCCTTTCCTTCTGTTGTGTCAACCACACTACTCAGCTTGGTGTCATCCACAAACTTGCTGAGGGTGCACTCAATTCCATCATTGATAAAGATGCTAAAGAGCACCGGTCCCAAGACAGACCCCTGGGGGACCCTGCTTGTCACTGGCCTCCGCCTGGACATAGACCCATTGACCTGGTTTCTCTACGTTCTGTCAACCAGTTTCTTATCCACTGGATGGTCCACCCATCAAATCCACATCTCTACAAATTACAATTGGGGGACTGTGTCAAAGGCCTTGCAAAAGTCCAGGTAGATGACATCAGTTGCCTTCCCTTTATCTACCAATGCTGTCACTCCATCATAGAAGGTCACCAGATTGGTAAGGCATGACCTTCCCTTGGTGAAGCCATGCTGGCTGTCCCGGATCACACGCTCATCCCTCATGTGCTCCAACACGTCATCCAGGAGGATCTGTTCCATGATCTGCCCAGCACAGAGGTAAGGTTCACCGGCCTGTAATTCCCTGGGTCTTCCTTGCTCCCTTTCTTATAAATGGGAGTGACATGACCCATTTTCCAGTCCCCGGGGACCTCTCCTGACAGCCACAACTTTTCAAATATGATGGAGAGCGGCTCGGCAACCACATCAGCCAGCTCCTTCAGGACCCTGGGGTGCATGTCATCCGGCCCCATAGACTTGTAGACATTCAGTCTCATGAGGCGGTCTCGGACTTGCTCTGCCCTTACAGTGGGGGAGGATTTACTCTTCCAGTTCCCACCTAGAGGTCCAGGGATGCAAGGTTCTGGGACTTGAGAATTATGAGAATCCTGGCTGCCAGTGAAGACTGAGGCAAAGAACTCATCCAGTACCTCAGCCTTCTCGTCATTCGGATGTTGCAGCCAATTCTCCTTTCTCATTTACCAAAGGGGGTATGCTCTCTTTGGCCTGTCTCTTCTGGCCAATGGACCTGTAAAATCCCTTCTTGTTGTTTTTAACATCCCTCGCCAAGTTCAGTTCCATCTGCGCCTTGGCTTTCCTGATCCCGTCTCTGCAAGTCCGAACAGCATCCCTGGATTCTTTCCAGGTGACACGCCCTTGTTTCCAGAGCTTGTACTTGCCTTTCTTTTTCCTTCAGTTTTACCAGCAGGTCCTTGCCTAGCCATGCTGGTCTCCTGCTCACTTTCTTATTCTGAGGGACAGAGAGCCCTTGAGCTCTCAGAAAGGCATCCTTAAAGAGTAGCCAACTTTCCTCCACATTTCTGTCTCTAAGGACCACCTCCCAGGAGATCTTGGCCAACAAGTCCTTAAACAGCCTCAAGTTTGCTCTCCTAAAGTTCAGGGTCCTGATCCCACTCTTTGCCAGGCCCACATTCCTTGAGATCGCAAACTCAACTAGGGCATGGTCACTGCAGCCCAGGCTGTCTCCAACCTTAAAACTTTTAATGATCTCCCCCACATTGGTGAGCACCAGGTCCAGCAGTGCATCACCTCTGGTCGGTCTGTCCAATACCTGAACCAGAAAGTTGTCATCTATAGACTCCAGGAGTCTCCTGGATCTCTTGCAGCTTGCCATGTGGTTTTCCCAGCAGATGTCCAGGTGGTTAAAGTCCCCCATCAGGATGAGTGCCTGTGACTGTGATGCCTCCTGCAGTTGTAGGAAGAAAGCCTCATCAGTAGTCTCTCTTTGATCAGGTGGCCTGTAGTAGACCCCTATCACCAGCTGTTCTTTATTAGTCCCATCCCTAATTCTGACCCTCAACCTGCTCCCGGATCAGTGGGCAGCTGCAATTTGTCTGGGTCTTAGTAAACCATCTCTTGCATGGCTAATTCCCTCAAGTCCTGGATACCCCGCTCCATGGTCGTCTACTTGCCTGGCCATCTGACATCTTCTCGTAACGGGTACCTTTCCCTTAAGCTTGATAGAAGTTGCCTCCAGAGGCTGAGGGCCTGGAACTTCTTTCCAATCGCCTTGTCAATGCCTCCTTCTCTGGTCAGGGGTCCCAGCTGCTTGGCCTCCCTGCCTTCTAATTCCAGGCTACTGGCCCCATTGTCCCAGCATCAGAGTAGCCAGGGGATGATGTGCTCAGCTGGGAGGTGGCTGAAATCTTTTCTCATGTCTCTCAGCTCACTCAGGGACAAGGATCAGATAATGACCTCCAGTTCTACCTCTTCTTCAGGTTCTTGGGATGGTCCTGGTTCTTTATCATCTTTCACAATGTGGACTGATTTCTTCGTGTATTTCTTCTTCTGTATAAGAGTGACTGATATCAGTACTGGTTGGCTTTCAGGCTCAGCTACAGTGTCTGTCTCTGATGTTTGAGCAGCCACAGTGCCTGTTGTGGGGGTGGAGGAGCTGCAGTGACTGTGGATCTGTTTTCCTCCTCTAGATATTTGCCCATACTCTCCCACACACCATGCCACCCCTGACAATTCTGCCCCGGGGAAGATCTCTTGGTGATATTCTTGAAACAATTTTTTGTAGCACATAAGACTTGAAAAACTTTCAGGAACAGGAGCAACAGGAACACCCTGGTCTGAATATCCCAGGGGTAGTCAAAGTTCTCAAAGGCTGTTGTAACAAGCCTGAAGGAAAAGGGGAGGAGAAAGCACCTCCCCATCTTCCCCATAAATGGAGTGTGATTATTAAACAGTGGTGTGAGATATTGCCCAATATATGGACATGACAGAAATCCCATGTAGAAATACAATGAACTCTGATGATATTTTGTCATATGTTGATATCACACAGTAAAACAGACTTAGAATCCTGACTCCCCTCCCTGAAGTGATGAATAACAGGCCAGGGATTAAATAAAGCAGATGTGGGTTCACATACCACAGCCATGTGATCAAACAAAACATCATTGTTACCAGCACCTGATTACGTAACATGATAAACACTTATCACAGCGTTTGAACATGATCAGATCTACCGTTGTCCCAACCCTTAGTTGCCCCCTTAGTGCCCTGATTTGAGCACCAAAAAGGACTGTCCTAGTTCAGCCCCAGGCAGCAGCTGAGCACCATGCACTGCTCACTCACCCCTCCTACAGGAGGAGAAACAAACAAAGCCCCATGGATTGGGATAAGGACAGTTTACTGACACAGCACAGGGAGAGGGGAGAACAACAGACTCTGTGACAGAATGCACAAACGGTGATAACACAGAACACTACACCGACCTGAAGAGGTGGTAACAGAAGACGAGATGACCAACCCAACACCCAACCGCACTCAACTGTCCTGGAGCTGTGTGGACCCACCCCTCCCTGACCAGCCCCATTTATGGGGGGTGTGGTGTAGAAAACAGCCTGGACAAGCTTGGCTCACCTGTGCTGGCGGCTTCGGGAAGTTAACTCTGTCCTGGCTGGAACCAGGACAGAGGTAATTATGAAGTCTCCAGAAGCAAATAGATGTTTGGAAAGCTTGAGAAATGCTTTCAATAGCTCTTATATAACCACTGAGAATAAGTATGTACGAACAGGTGTGTAGTGGTTTAGCACTGGCTGGAGGCCAGATGCCCATCAAAGTCACTCTGTCACTCCCCTTTTCAGCTGGACAGGAGAAAAAATAGATATTGAGAGGCTCAGGAGTGGAGATAAGGGCAGGGAGAGATCATTCCACAATCAATGACATGGGCAGAACAGACTCAACAAAGAATAAAAAAAACCATCTAATTTATTATATATGTGCACACAAACACACTCACAGTGAAACCAGAGTCAGGTGATGAGAAGTACAACCAGATCTTAAAACACCTCCCCCCACCCCTCCCTTCTTAGCGGACTCGACTTTATTCATGATTTCTCTCCATTCCACCCCCTCAGGTGGCACAGAGGGGGTGGGGAATGGGGGTTTCAGTCAGTTCCTTACAAGTTCTTTTCCTTCTTGGGAGGGGGTGATTCCTCGCACTCTTCCCCTGCTGCTGCAGCATGGGGTCCCACCCACAGGAGACAGTCCTCCACAGACTTCTCCAATGTGAGTCCTTTCTATCAGGACTTCAGCTCTTCACCAGCTGCCCCAGCATGGATCCCTTCCATGGGGTGCAGTCATAAATCATAGAATGTCTCTCAGTCTCTCAGGCCCAGACTGCTCCAGCCTGGTCCTCCACAGAGTCACAAGCCTTCCCCCCTGCAAACCTGCTCCAGAGTGGGTCTCTCTCCACAGGCTACATATCCTGTTAGGAGGTTCTTCCAATGCAGGTCACAGCATCTTTCATATGTCTCCACCCGCTCCAGCGTGGGTTCCCTCCATGGGCTGTAAGTAGTATCTCTGCTCCCCATCATCTTCCATGGGCTGCAGGGGTAAACCTGCTCCACCATGGTCTTCTCCATGGACTGCAGGGGAATCTCTCCTCAGGTGCCTAGAGTGCTTCCTCCCCCGCTTCTTCACTGGCCTTGGCGTCAGCAAAGTTTCTTACATCTTTTCACTCCCTCTCTGTTGGCAAAAAGCATCTGCTTGCAGGTTTTTTCTCTTAAATATGTTATTACGTAGGCACTACCACTGTCGCTTTTTGTTTTGGTCTTGGTCAGCGACAGGTCCATCTTTGAGCCGACTGGCTGGTATTTGCTCTGTCAGACCCAGGGAAGCTTCTAGCAGCCTGTTGCAGAAACAACCTCTACAGACCCTCCTTCCCCCACTCACCAGAACTTTGAAATGCAAAACCACAACAAGGTGCCTTTAACAAATATGTATGAACTTATACTGTGCAAGAAAAATTCTTATTTTGGATGTGTTGCTGCTACTTAACAAAAAAATTACTCCAACTTCTAAGGGCTTTAAATTGATGTTTTGAAGGAGAAATCAAAAGTATATGCAGTTTGCATGGTAAACTACAGTGAAACTTTATGTTCAACATATTCATCAATGACCTGGATGAGGGAATAGAGTGCACCATCAGCAAGTTTGCTGATGACACAAAACTGGGAGGGGTGGCTGACACACCAGAGGGCTGTGCTGCCATCCAGCAAGACTTAGACAGGCTGGAGAGCTGGGCGGGGAGAAGTTTAATGAGCTTTAACAAGGACAAGTGTAGGGTCTTGCATCTGGGGAAGAACAACCCCTGCCACCCCTGCAGCCTCCCCTCCTCCACCAGAACCCAGCCAAGCAAAACTACAATGGGGGGACTTGTGACTCTGTGGAGGACCAGGCTGGAACAGTCTGGGCCTGAGAGACATTCCATGATTCTATGACTGCACCCCATAGATGTGTGACCCACGCTGGGGTAGTTGAAGAGCTGAAGCCCCATGGGAAAGGGCTCACATTGGAGCAGGGAAAGAGTGTGAGGAATGCCCCCCTCGATAAGAAGGTAAACAACTCTTTAGGAACTGACTGAAATGCCCATTTCTACACCCCTATCCCCCCTCCATGTGACCCTGGGAGGAAGAAGGGAGAGAAATAATGAATAAAGTTAAGTCTGTGAAGAAGTGAGGGGTGCGGGGAGGTGTTTTAAGATTTTACTTCTCATTATCCTACTCTGGTTTCACTGTGTATGTAGTGTAATCATAGAATATGTAAGGTTGGAAGGGACCTTTAGAGGTCATCTAGTCCCATCCCCCTGCAGTAAGCAGGGACATCTTCACTAGATTAGGTTGCTCAGAGTCCCACTAAGCCTGACCTTGAATATCTCCAGGGATGGGGCCTCTACTACCTCTCTGGGCAACCTGTTCCAGAGATCCACCACCCTCATATTGAAGAAATTTTCCCTAATATCCAATCTAAATCTCCCCTTTTTGAGTTTAAAACCATTACCTCTCATCCTATTGCTCCATGCCCTCGTGAACAGTTCTTCCCCAGCTTTCTTATAGGCACCTTTCAGGTATTGGAAGGCTGCTATAAGGTCCCCTGTTGGGGAAGGCAGTGGGCCTGCCAGCAACCTAACTCTCCTCACAGAAGTGGATAGGCCTTGACAGTATCCTTGTGTTCCCATGAGACGGGGAAGTTACTCATGCTGAACGTTTTTGTAATCATATATCCTGTATGGATAACAGGGATTGTCCTGACCCAGGTGCAGGACCCTGGACTTGGCTTTGTTGAACCTCATCAGGTTTACCTCGGCCACTTCTCCAGCCTGTTCAGGTCCCTTTGGATGGCATCCAGGTCCCTCTGGATGGCATCCCATCCCTCTGGCACATTAACTTTACCACCTGTGGAGGAATGGTTAGCTAACAAAGGCCACACAGACATAAACCAGCTGTCCGAGCTGGAATTTGGGAGGCATCGTACACAGCTAACCTAGCTGCTGATATGGCCAGGATGTTCTATTCCTGGATACATAAGTTGCAAACAGCAAGATGCCTCTCTGTCCAGGCGTGAGAACAGGAGGATTTAGTTGATCACAGATGAAGAACTAAGGGCAGGACTAACCTTAAAAATAATAACCAATGATAAGCTTGGCTTTTGCAATATGTAATGAGCTAATTAGAGTTATTATAAAAGACTGCTGTACTATTCAATAAACGGAGCTTGCTGATCACTTGCATCAAGTGTCCAAGTCTTCCCTCCGTCGCGACAACCACCCAGCTTGGTGTCATCAGCAAACTTGCAGAGGGTGCACTCAGTCCCACTGTCAATATCATTAATAAAGATATTAAATGGTACAGGTCCCAGCACAGACCCTTGAGGAACTCTGCTTGTCTTCCATCTGGACTTGGAGCCATTGACCACCACCCTCTGGATGTGACCTTCCGGCCAATTCCTTATCCATTGAACAGTCCACCCATCAAATCCATATCTCTCCAACTTAAAGAGAAGGATGTTGTGGGGGACCGTGTCAAAGGCCTTGCAGAAATCTAGATAGATGACATCCATAGCTATTCCCTTGTCCACTGATGCAATTACTCCATTGTAGAAAGCCACTAGCTTGGTCAGGCAGGACTTGCCCCTAGTAAAGCCATGCTGGCTGTCAGGAACCACCTCCCTGTCCTCCATGAGGTGAGGCTGACAGGGTAATAAATTAGATGCTTTTTTATTTTTTAGTTCATATTGAGTCTGTTCTGCCCATGATGCTGATTGTGGAATGATCTCTCCCTGTCCTTATCTCCACTCCTGAGCCTCTCAATATCTATTTTCTCCCCTGTCCAGCTGAAAAGGGGAGTGATAGAGTGGCTTTGGTGGGCATCTGGCCTCCATCCAGGGTGAAACTACCACGGACTCTAACTGAGCTTTGGCTGCATGAATTTTCTCCCTACAAAGGCAAACAGCATCCCTGTAATCCTCCAATGTTGCCTGATCTTGCTTCCATTGGCCATTCACTTTCTTTTTCCACCTAAGCTCTATGCAGGGAATGGCGACCGGAAGATCACGAGCTGTACGGGAAGCGAATAGGGAAGAGGGGTCCTCACTATGCTGCTAGAGATAAGGCTTCTGCACAGGAGAGGATGATACGGGCAGTGACACAGGTCAAGGGGTGGTAACGAGGCATGGGGCATATATAAGTTGTTGTTAAACCATAAATAAACGCCATTTACAGCATCCTCATATTGGTGTCAGTGCTGGCGGGCCCGGGGGCGGGAGAGTGCCTCCGTGCCACCTCAACCGTAGGAGGTCGATTGCCGGACGGAAGGCAACATATGGTGACCCCGACGTGATACTTTGAGGTGGCGGACCGCGGGCGGTCGGGTGAAGGATCCGGATCATGGAAAGTGTTGTAAAGGTGATGTGTGCGTGTGCTCGGGAGTGCGGGCTTTCTGTGAAAGCAAAAGACGCACTGAAGTGTATCGAGCGGCTCCTAGAGGGTGGAGCGATTAGTTCGGCGGGAGATTTATTATCTCCTCAGAACTGGCCAGCGTGTACTGCCTGCCTAGCAGAGTACACGATGGTGAATAGGTCGGGGAAAGAGTTAAAAACGTGGGGAGTAATCAAGGCCTTGTTAAAGCGGGTTCAGGAAGAGGGAGAGATCTGGCGGACGGCCAGGGAAGCGCTTTTTAAAGGGGGGACGGCAGCCGGTCAGACGGGAGTAGAAGGGTCTGAGGAGTTTAGTGGGGGTAGTGATGTAGACCCCGTGCACGAGGGTGGGGTTGGGGAAACAGACGCGCGAAATACCAAAAATATTTTAAATGAGGAGGAGAAAGAGGTTCTTGGCGTGTACCCGGTGCAGCCAGCAGAAAAGGGAGCTCCAGGGACTCCAGGGACTGCGGAGGCGGTGAGCGCTACGCCTTCTGCACCACCTAGTCCCGATGTACCACCTCCACGGTATCCGTGGAATGAGCTGCCACAGGCGCACCAGGAGGAAGATCCGGGAGGTGCGGGCGGTTTCCCGGGGCCGTCCGCATCAGCAGGCGCCAGGAAAAAACAAGCGGTGAAAGGAGCAGAGGGGGGAGTCGCCTCGGAGAAGGCGCGGCCGCGTACAGAGGGTCCGTTAATAGTCGATGATCCTCGCGATTGGATGCCGGGCGCTCTTTTGCGTAGAAAGGATAGTCCAGAGGGAAGGGAGGCACAAAAAATACCATCTGCGCCACAAAAAGATGGCGCCGGCCGGAAGCGGTCTGCCTCCGTCCCACGTGGGCTCTTGCCGGAAGTAAAGGAGGAGCCGAAAGAGGAAGGGGAGGAGAAGGAAGTGGATACTGATGACGAACTGGCAAGAGCGATGCAAGAGGCGTGGCAACCGGCAAACACGAAAGGGCTGAGAAAACCGGAAGAGCTTAAGAGCAGCTACGACCACGCATTCCAAGAAATGGTCGAGCTCTTACGAGCCCTTCGGATGCAAGTGCAACACCAAAGGGAAATGTTACAAACAATAGAAAAGAAGCAGGCGGGAAATAAAAAGCCTGCAATGGAGGTTCCATTAACCAACTGGAATCTCATAGCAACTGAATGTGCTTTAGGGGGACTGAAATTTCAAGCACCCCGAGTTCTCCCAGTGAGGGTGACCCAGGAGGGAATGGTAGAATGGACACCTTTAGAGCCTAAAGCAGTACAACAACTAGCCAAGAGTGTGGCAGATGCAGCTTGTAGTTTACAACCACTTCAGTTTGTTGTACTAGACCCGGATGGCCCAGCTATGACTGGCAGCGCCACGCCCTTCATTACCAGCCTGGCTGAGCCACTGCTTGGCAGAGATGTCCTGGCGCAACTAGGGCTTCGTTTGACAAATTTAGCGTGAGGGCCACTGCTTACCTTCTAAGCAATGAATCTGCAATTTCACTGGTCTGGAAAACCGATAAACCAGTTTGGGTAGAGCAGTGGCCTCTGACCAAAGAAAAATTACTAGTAGCGCAACAGATCATTCAACGGGAGTTAGAGCAAGGTCATCTGGAGGAGAGCTACAGTCCCTGGAATACGCCCATCTTTGTAATCCAGAAGAAAGATAAGAAAAAGTTTCGCCTATTACACGATCTTAGAGCAGTTAACAAGTGTATGAATGATATGGGTGCCTTGCAACCTGGCCTTCCACTAGTAACAGCAATTCCAGAGAATTGGCCAGTGGTTGTAATGGATATTAAAGATTGCTTTTTTCAATTCCTTTGGCCCCACAGGACTGTGTCCGGTTTGCATTTACCGTCCCCTCTGTAAATTTAAGTGAGCCTGCTAAAAGATACCAATGGAGGGTGTTACCGCAGGGCATGAAAAATTCCCCGACCATCTGTCAGACAGCGGTGGCAAAAATTTTGGAACCTGTACGACAGAAATACCCCCAGGCCTTGATAATTCACTATATGGATGATTTGTTGGTGGCCGCCGCGACACAACAGGACACTGACTTGGTAGAACAAGAGGTTGCCCAACAACTGGGTAATGCAGGGCTAGTCATTCAAGAAGCAAAGACGCAGCGAGGAGAAGGCATAAATTACTTGGGAACACAAATCTTTTCTCAAACAGTGATCCCACAACCAGTAACCTTTAATATAAAGGTTGCAACTTTACATGACATACAAAAGTTAGTGGGCACTATACAATGGCTGCGTGACATGATAGGTATCCCTCAAGAAATGATGATTCCACTCTTCGAGCTGTTAAAAGGCAAGTGTCCATGGGAGCCACGTCAATTGACACCTGAAGCTCAGGAAGCCATACAACGTATTGAATCCTTAACAACCCAAAGTAAGCTTCATAGGTGGGACCCCCAACAATCTGTAGAAATTTTTTTGACGGTTACTAAAGCTGGAGCTGTAGGAGTGATAGGACAGGGGCCTCCGGAACGGCCCAAGGTACTCTGGTGGATTCTTTCTAATCAAATTTCGACAGCTTACATGTCCCACATAACGGCTCTAGCGAAGCTGATGGCAAAAGGAAGAGCTAGCTGCATACGACATTTTGGGAAAGAACCGGCAGCGATCTGGGTACCACTGAAAAAGTCGCAATGGGAAGAAGTAGCCTCTAGACAAGACCAAGTCGCAATAGCATTAGAGGGTTATACTGGAGACGTCAAGTGCGGTCCTACCTTGGAGCTCTATAAACACTTACAAATTATAAGCCCCAGAACGGTTAGGCGCGTTCTGAGTGAACCACAACCTGGACCCACCCTTTTTACCGATGCTTCTTCAGCTACCAACACCGCAGTGGTTGTTTGGAAAACGGGAACCCAATGGCACCGCATTAGGCTTACAGAACCAGCTAGCAGCGTACAGTATTTGGAAGCACTCGCAATGGCTCGAGCATTAACCATCAAGACTGAAGAGCACATTAATGTTGTCACCGATTCGATGTTTGTCTATAAGCTTCTCTTAAATATGACCTGCCCAGGATGGGCAGGCACGCCTATTGCCATTATGCTGGAAGAAGCTCTTCAGAAACGCACCACTACCGTCACAGTAGTCCATGTAAATAGCCACACCAAAGTGCAAGGCTACTACCAAGAGGGGAATGACATGGCGGACAAAGCAGCCAAAGGAGTATGGACCCTCACACGAGCTAAAGATGTGCATAACCACCTCCATCTTGGCGCCAAAGCGCTAGCGAAGTATTGCGACATTTCGCTGACTGCAGCGCGGGACGTGGTTGCTACATGCCCACATTGTCAACGATCAACGCTATGGGGAGCCGGTGTGAATCCACGTGGATTGAATCCCAATCAAGTATGGCAGACTGATTTTACTCTTTGTTCCTTATTAAAACCGCAACCATGGCTGGCAGTAACAGTGGATACCTGCAGCGGAATCATTCTTGCAACGCAACATAAGAAAGTTACGGCCCGTGCAGCCCAGACTCATTGGACAACGGCAATAGCCTGGTTAGGCCTTCCACACACCATCAAAACAGACAATGGCTCCTGTTTTACGGCCCAATCATCGAAAGACTGGGCGGCCCAATGGAATATTCACCTACTCCAGGGCATCCCATACAACAGTCAGGGCCAGGCCATAGTGGAGCGAGCCAATCAAACATTGAAAGATAAGATTAAAGTGCTTGGGGAGGGGGATGGCTATACCCAGAGCATTCCCACGCATAAACATACTGAAATTCTAACGCGTGCGCTTTATGCACTCAACCACCACATCAGAGGGGACGAGAATAAAACAGCAGTCGAAAAACACTGGGCATTAAAGATGGTAGACGAAGGACCTTTTGTCCTTCTTCGCGATCCTAACACAGGGGTGTGGGACAAAGGATGGCAACTTGTAACACAAGGGAGAGGGTATGCAGCAGTTAAACGTAATGAGCACATTAGATGGGTACCAGCTCGCTGGGTTAGACCCGACTTAGATAAGTAGAGTTAGACTAATCACATTTCTGAGTTGTGTCTTAACAGGGTATGACTATTCGTGGAGCACTCCGAGGACTCTGGTGATCAGCACGTCAGTGACGCTGATGAACTGCCCTATGAGTGAGAATGGAGATCCGTGAATGCGGGCTCAGCGTGACACGTGTGGCATGATACCCTGGAGAAGACACTCACGAGCACGGTGTTGGGGTGAACCCTGCCTCCACAGAGGAAGAAGTATCATCAATATAATAACAATAGCCGGTCGCAAATGCCCTGAATCTCCTGTTGCAAAATGCCACTTGTGGGTATGTCCTTGTGAAGCCCAAAGGTGGCGGGTAGCACGATATCCTAAAGTTAAGTACCAGCAGCCGACGCAGCCTACAGTTAGTTAGCATGGGGAGGGGGATATGCAGGGAATGGCGACCGGAAGATCACGAGCTGTACGGGAAGCGAATAGGGAAGAGGGGTCCTCACTATGCTGCTAGAGATAAGGCTTCTGCACAGGAGAGGATGATACGGGCAGTGACACAGGTCAAGGGGTGGTAACGAGGCATGGGGCATATATAAGTTGTTGTTAAACCATAAATAAACGCCATTTACAGCATCCTCATATTGGTGTCAGTGCTGGCGGGCCCGGGGGCGGGAGAGTGCCTCCGTGCCACCTCAACCGTAGGAGGTCGATTGCCGGACGGAAGGCAACAGCTCTAGAAGGTTCCTGCTCAACCAGGCTGGCCTCCTGCCCTGCCTGTTTGATTTCTGATGTTTTGGAATTGCCTGTTCCTGTGCTTTTAGAAGGTGGTCCTTAAAAAGTGACCAGAACTGATGGACCTCATTGCCTTGAAAAGCAGTTTCCCAGTGGACCTTACCAACCAGTTCCCTGAGCAGCCCAATGCCGCGACGACGGAGAGACGGGACACAGCTTGATGCAAGCAAAAGTCGATTTATTGTATGAAATCATTCCCTTAAATATGCTCAGAAGACGGCATGCTTTAAACAGATTGGTCCTTTCAAACATACACTGGTCACGGGTGACATCTGATTGGTCAACGATCTGATGTTACACAAGCATCTCTATCTTATCATGCTAATAGAAATTCCAAAACCTGTCAGACAGCACGCATACGTTATCTAAAGCAAAAGCTCCTTCTGGAGCCTGGCCCTAGCAGGGGGCATGGGACTTTGTTTATTGCAATCTTGCCACAGGCCAAGGCCTGGCCTCAATTATCAAAGAAGCAAGGGAAGGGTGTGAGGAATGCCCCCCAGGCCCCAAATAAGAAGGAAAACAGCTCATGAGGAACTGACCCAAACCCCCATTCCCTGCCCCTCCCTGTGCCACAATGGGAGGGAAGAAGGGAGTGAAATCTCACTCTGCTAAGGAGGGAGGGGTGGGGGGAAGTGCTTTAAGATCTGGCCGCACTTCTTATCACCCGACTCTGGTGTCACTGGGGATGCAGGGTAGTGTCATCAATTAGTTTCTTTCCTTCACTCTGTGTTGAGTCTGTTGTGCCCGTGACACTGATTGTGGAATGATCTCTCCCTGCCCTTATCTCCACTCCTGAGCCTCTCAATATCTATTTTCTCCCCGGTCCAGCTGAAAAGGGAAGTGATAGAGTGACTTTGGTGGGCGTCTGGCCTCCAGCCAGGGTCAAACCACCACAAGCTGGCCGGTGTTTACTCTGTCAGAATGTCACAGTTTTGCATAGTTGGCTACTGAGAGAGAGAGAGAGAGAGAGGGCCAGGGGCTGCAGAAAATGGCTGCTGGAATCTTCTGCCAGCCTGCTTATAGCGCCTCTGAGAATCACATATAGGAGACAAAGACTCCAACCAGAACACGGAGTGCCAGGAAGACCACAAATTTTGGCCCGTTAAGGGCATTGAGATACTTATTTGCATATAAATATAAGCAGTTGACAGACACAAAAGGCTGGGAAGGCTGGGGGAGGAGGCGCCCAGGTACCTGTTGAGAGAGATTGTCCTGCAGCCCGAGCTGAAGCACGTGGAGTAGCCAGAGGAAAGGACCCATGGAGGAGGCAGAGACCCGACCTGCCTGGTGGAGAGGCTCCACGCTAGATGGAGCCGGTGGAGACATAGGGAAGATGCCGTGACTTACGTTGGGATGAGCCCCTGCCAGCACAAGCGACCTGACGTGCGGAAAATAGACTCTATAACTGGGAAGTTATAAAGTAGGTATGTTTATTCAGCGCTGGGTGCGCGGGGGATCGCTCCACCACAAACACGCACACCCCATGCAGCAAGCCGTCCGTCTATTTATATAACATAATGATGAATATTTATTTTACGCCTATACATATTAATTACCTGTACCCGCCTACTCTCGCCTTGTATGCTAATTAGCTTATCATCCTTCACGTTTATGCAGATCCTTCCAGGAATTGTGGGCGAGGGTCAACTTTTCGTCTGGAATCCAAGGGTCTTGCAAGCTTGCACTGTTCTTATCAGTTTGGGCTAACTGATAAGGAGGCCTATGGACGTATTCTGGCCATCTGTTTCTTCATTGACATCTCTGTGATCGATATCATCTTGTTTCGTCCTGTTTCCTAAATCCTGAATTCCTGTTTTCCTACAATGCTTCCTTGAGATACCAGAAGGTCTAAAGCCAGTTCCTGTGGGCCTCTTTCTCTTAATTGTTTCAGGCTACACAATTACTTGTCTTAAATCCTGTGAGCTATTCTTTCTATTTCTATATGGCCTCCCTATATCAGACCTACAGAGAAACAGGTTTGCTGGAGGAGGCATTTATCCACGTGGAGGACTGAGAGACATTGCGATTTATTGCTGCCTGCCAGAGCAGAGATGAAGCCCGGCGGGAAGAGATTTGCCTTGTTGAAAGTTTGTGGAGGACTGGCTCTCGTGGGTGAGATCCTACTGTTATAAACGACTGTGACAAATGTTAGAGTTTCCAAATAGAATTTATTCCAGCAAGCATTAAGCAGGCAAAACAGCGCTGGGCGGCCGGGGAGACTCCTGCTCCACCAACGGCGTGCACCAATGCAGCCGAAAGTTTACATACTTATACAATAGAACAATGAATATTCGATTAGCACATATACATATTTATTACCTGAACCCGCCTATTCCCGCTTCTCATGCTAATTAGCTTATCAGTCCTTAGCACTTGCGCACTGTCTCATGGTGGTGGTCTTCAGGGGTCCTAATGATGAAGGCTTGAAGTCTTCCTCAGGTTGAACTTCTCACCTCCTTTCCCTGGCACACGCGTAGTTGTGATTGTTCCAGGTGGCACAATTATAATTGGGATGCTTATTTCTTATCTATCAGGGGTCCGCTCTAAATTGGCCCAAATACATTAAATCACTTGAAACTAACTAGGAGTTGTTCGAGTGAGACAGATTTACGATAGGTCATCTTCTGACATAACCACTATGGCACTTCAAACCATCCTGTTAGTAAGCCCCCCCCTTTCCCATGTTTCTGTTAGCAAGTGCCCTTTAACCCTTTGCAGGCATTTTATTTAGAGAAGTAAAGGCACAAGGAGTTAAACTGCCGGTTTGAGAACAAATTCTTATGAATTTACTTATTACAATTCCCCCTTTTAGTTTTTGCCATTTTGTTCCTCAAACTGAGCAACAGTCTCTCGGGCAAAGGAGAGAATCAGAGTCTCTTCTTCATTGTTTTTATCATCCTTCAGGTGTTCATATTGTCTTTTTAACAACATTAAATGGGTCGCTTTTAATCTACTTTTTATGCAAGATAATATACAGCTTAAGCAACAAAATCCTACTACAACAATAATAAGTAACAATATGCCACCTTTTATCAAGCCTTTTAGCCATCCCCCTATCCCCAGCCAGTTTGTTAGCCCATCTAAGCCAAAAACTCCCATGTCCTGTTTTATGGCCTATGTTGCATGAGCTGTTTAATTTCTTTGTGGATGGACCGGGAATGGTCGTTCAGGTCCATACAGCACAAGCCTTCGAAATCTTCACAACCGTGGCCGCATGTGCAAGCAATAAAAAATCAATAGCAGCTCGGTTTTGCAACACCACATGTTGTACAGTAGATAAGTCATCAGCTAGTTCAGAAAGTATCCGGCTGGTAGCATTAGCCTGTTTGACAATCCAGCATGATAATCTGTCTAGATTTCGATGTGCTCGGGCAGCAGTGGCTCCAGGCACAAATATGGCTGACAGGATGATTTCCCATTTACTCCAAAGTGTTACATCATCATTACACGTATTATCAAGAGATTCGGCTATGTCCCTCTTCCATCTTGTGGGGGAAGAAGCGTCAGGATGATGATGGGGTAGGGCTATACTAAGTTGCCCTATAGTACAGGGACCACCTGTTGGCCTAAAGGGGATGCCTGACCAGGCTCGATTACCACAAACAAGGGAGTATCCAGGTGGCAGTCATCGTGGCCATGTAGTTCCTGGAGCCGGATTGCTCCTTGAGCGGCTGTGGCTGTGATGGTTACACCATGCTGTTTCCCAGTAAGTAAGGTTGCCTAATGGATTTACGTGAGTTCCAATCGTGGTGTTACATAGGTGCCGAGTACCTTCATTACATGGGTTCTTGGATGCGTTTATATATATACAGTAACTGGCATGTAATGAATCCACTAGTTCTAATTCTTGTGGGTCTGGGCCTATTGGGAGTCTATCACCCCAGGAGTCATACCGCCGCGACGGAGAGAGACGGGACACAGCTTGATGCAAGCAAAAGTCGATTTATTGTATAGAATCATTCCTTTTTATATGCTCTGAAGACAGCATGCTTTCTTTCAAACATAAGGTGTTCGTGGGCTACATCTGATTGGTCAACGATCTGATGTTACACAAGCATCTCTATCTTATCATGCTAATAGAAATTCCAAAACCTGTCAGACAGCACACGTACTTTTTATCTAAAGCAAAAGCTCCTTCTGGAGCCTGCCCTAGCAGGGGGCATGGGACTTTGTTTATTGCAATCTTGCCACATGCCAAGGCTTATGGCCTAAAGGCTCCATGTTATCTACCAATTTAGCAGTGCTTGGGGCTTTGTTGCTCAAGCCCAGTGCCACATCTCCCCCTACCTGTTGCACAAAAAGAACTTTCTTCATTGAGCGTGATACTATCTTTTGCAAGCATTGTAACAAACAGGGCAAAAAAAGCAATAGAAGAATTAAAATGGCCAAAGCATATACAATCATTTTTACCAAACTTCTTAACCATCCCGAGAGCCCCCATCCTCCAGAAAGTTTATCTAGCCAATCCCAGATATCATCTTGTCGGAGTTTAGAGACCCCATCTTTAAGCTGTTGAATGCTGGCATGGATCGATTCCGAATGGTCAGAGAGATTCATACAACACATGCCTTCAAAATCCTCACAACCATGGCCTTGTGCTAAAAGCAAAAAATCTATAGCAGCTCTATTTTGTAATGTAGCATGGCGAATACTATCAACATCTAATAAGAAGCCAGACAATGCATTACTAGTAGCATTAGTCTGTTTAGCAAGCCAGCAGCCAAGCTTGTCTAAAGTTGCTAACGCTTTCCCAGCGGCAGCACCTGGTAAGAAAAGAGAGGTAGCAAAGCGTTGACTAAAAGACCAAAACTCTACATTATCATCACAATCAGGGGTATATACATGGATTCCACGCTTCGCCCTATGAGAATGGCGGTGTTGTAAAATCATAGATGTATTAGGAGTCAGGACAGAAAGGCGTCCGAGGCTACACGGGCCTCCTTTTCTATGAGAAGGGATAACGGGCCACGCCCTATCCCCACAAATAAAAAATATCCCCGATGGTAATAGAAGGGGAGTATTGCTAGACCTGGACAAATTTGTCGCTGTGTAATTACACCAGGCACTAGCATTTTTAAAAACAGGATGGGCAGGAGAGACATCCCATGCCCTGGACTGATTTTTTCCTGAATAGTTAAACTTAACACAAAAATCCATTTTTACTGATCCAAGGAGCTCAATCTCCTGTGGTTCTAGGGTAGCAAATGGGAGGTGAGGGGTCCACATGTCCCAACCATCTGTTACATTTTGGGACACGTTTCTGGATGGAAAGAAAGGTTGGAGTTCTGTGGGTATCGGCCACTTGTCCAGCGGCAAACCCACGAGGCATGTAGAAAAGGGATTATTAGGAGAGGCAGTGGCAAGACATAAAGTGTCCTGTCCGGTCAAATTTGCCAATGTGATCCACACATTGGTTTTAGGAAGAGGAGGGGGAAGGAAACTGCCCCAAAGGGGTAAGGGTCCTATACCTATTGTTACTAAAATCAGGCACCAAATCATGATTTCAAGTTCTTTCAAAATAACAGGAGTCAAAGTCTGACTCTATCGAGGCGCTCCGAGGCTTTCTCAGTGTCAGCTGCCCGTCCAGAAGCACTGCCGGAAGAAGGTTAGGCCGAGCCGTGTGTCCCCTTGGTGTCTCAGTCGTCAGTGTCTCAATCGTCCGTGGTCCCAGAGTGTTCAGGAGTTTGTTGATCAAAGAGATGGTCGGAGTCGTCACTGGATGGCTGTGGCAGGGATTCACGGAAAGGTCGTACGTTCTTCGCTGGAATCCACCTGGGGCCTTTTTCTGTAGAGACACAAGCATAACCTCTTCCCCCTGGAACAAGAGGGTATGGTCCCATGATCTTACCTGTTTCTGGATCACGAACCAGCACCGGGGCTTTAATTTGTGCTTCAAGTGAAGCATTTGCATTAAAATGTCTAACTATCGGAGGATTGTTATCTATTAAAGAGCAATTCAAAAAGTTAAAAACATACAAAGCTTTCTGTAGTCGCTCCCCAGGGCTGGCAGTCCCTATTCCCCCTTTCTGTTGTTGCAGTAAGCGCTTCAAAGACTGGTGGGAGTGTTCAATTAAAGATTGACCTGTAGGGGAATGAGGAATGCCAGTAATGTGGGTCACACCCCAGGAGTCAAAAAAGGCCTTCATTGCAGATGAGACATATGCAGGGCCATTGTCCGTTTTTATTTGAGAGGGTATGCCCAAGGTGGCAAAAGCATGCATCAGGTGTCTGCGGACATCACGTGCCTTCTCCCCTGTATGGCAAGAAGCAAACAAAGCACCTGAAAAGGTATCAATAGAGGAATGAACATATTTCAGTTTACCAAACTCCCGATAATGTGTAACATCCGTTTGCCACAGTTGTAAGCTCTGTAACCCTCTGGGGTTAACCCCTCCTGCTATTGACGGACAAGAATGCCTTTGGCAGTCAGGACATACGGCTATAATATTAGTCGCTTGTTGGGAGGTGAGCCCAAACTGCCGTTTGAGACCTCCAGCATTCTGATGAAGAAAGGAATGGCTGAGTTTAGCCTGTGCTATGCGCTCTGGCAATACTTGTACTGGTAATGTCAGCAAATCAGCTTGTCGGTTTCCTTCTGCAATAAAACCAGGTAAAGAAGTGTGTGACCTGACATGCATAACAAAATAGGGGTGAGGGCGAGAGTCCAAAAGAAAGATAAGTTCCTGTAACAAAGCAAATAGTTCAGGAGGTGAAACATTACACAATACAGATGCTTCAGCTCGCTCAACAATCCCTGCAACATAGGCTGAATCAGTGGTAAGGTTAAGCGGTGCGGACCACTTTCTAAAAACTCAAACAACCGCAGTCAGCTCCACTATCTGGGGAGAACCAGGAACAGTCTCTATGTCTGAGTCCCATCGTTCATGCTGGTCGTCCCACCATAAGATGACTGATTTGTGAGATTTTCCAGACCCATCCGTAAATACAGTAAGGGCTTGTAATGGCTGATCACTCCTTTTTGGCCTGGGTATCAAGCGAAAGTCAATATTAAGCAGCTTATGCGAAGGTGGGTGGGATGTAAGTTGACCCATATAGTCTGCCAGTGCCATAACAAAGGCATCTGACTGCTGATACAGCCATTGTAAATACATGTTCGTTACAGGTAAGCAGATATATGCGAAGTCCACTCCTGACAACATTAACAAGCGTTGTCTGGCCTTAATTATCAAAGAAGCAAACATCTCGTGCTGCGTTGAAATGGTTTTTGTAGATTGATTCGGCAAGAAAACCCATTCGATAATCAGCAGTGGGTTTGGTTTCTGAGGGTCCCATTGAAATATTAATGCATGAGGCTGTCGAGCAGGGTTCAAGATAATTAGAAAAAAGGGTAATCCAGGAGCCCATCGGTGTACTTGTCCGAGAGTAATTGCTGTAGCAATCTTTTGCAAAGAGTCAATTGCCTCAGGACCAAGGCTGCGAGGTGAGCGCAAGTCAGTATCTCCTTTAAGCAGTTCAAATAAAGGACCCAAGTCCGCATTAGAAATCCCTAACAGCGGTCGAACCCAATTGATTGTTCCCAACAATTTCTGTACATCATGCAAATTTTTTATGTTTGTCTGTATCTGTAAAGGTCTGTCTGGGCTCTGATGCGCCAACCTAAATACTTCCATGGGGGTATCTTTTGAACCTTTTCTGGCGCAATACAGAGGCCTGCTGAGTTAACAGCAGTTGTGACAAGGGCTACAGCTTCCTCCATGACTTTGTGATGTTGTGCGGCCACTAGGATGTCATCCATGTAATAGTATAATAAGACACCGGACATTGCAGTCCTAACAGGACTGAGTACTTTAGCTACATACCACTGACAGATTGTAGGACTGTTCTTCATTCCTTGTGGCAGCACAACCCACTGGTATCTTTGCAATGGAGCTTGCATGTTGACGCTTGGGACTGAAAAAGCAAATTTAGGAGCATCATTTGGGTGCAGTGGGATATTAAAAAAGCAATCCTTGAGGTCAATAACAGTCAAATACCAATTTCGAGGAATCATAGTGGGGGATGGGAGTCCTGGCTGGAGGGCTCCCATGTCTTCCATAGCGTCATTAATTTTCCTGAGGTCATGGAGCAAGCGCCACTTGCCAGTTTGTTTCTTAATAACAAAAACAGGTGAATTCCAAGGACTAGTGGAAGGAACAATATGCCCTTTTGTTAACTGTTCCATAACTAGCTCTTGGAGGGTGCGAAGCTTTTCCAGTGGTAGGGGCCATTGATCTACCCAAATAGGGGTATCAGTTTTCCATGTCAATTTTAGGGTATCGCGCACTTCAATGGCCCCATCTAAAAATGGGTCCGAATGGACATTCCCCACTGTGATAGCACATCACGCCCCCATAGAATCATAGGAATGGGTAACACAAAGGGTTTAACAGAGGCTATATGCCCCTCCGGACCTCGAACTTGGATGAATTCCAAGCTTTGGTGGCTGCTACCAGTCCCCCCAGTTCCAGCCAATGCTTGGGAAACGTTAGCCAGAGGCCATTGCGGAGGCCACTTAGCCTGAGAGATTACTGTAACATCTGCTCCAGTATCAATAATTCCATTTAGTACCACCTGTTGCCTCCCCCCGGATAAGGGTACATTGGCACACAGGTCGCTTTTGAGAAATAGATTGCACCCATAGAATTTGTGGGTTTCCCGTAGATCCAAAACCTCCCCTCCTTGGATGGGGTTGAATAGGGACAGGGGAGTTTGTCCCTGCTGGAATCAATATTAATTGCGCTATACGGCTACCTTTAAGAATTGTGCAGGGAGGAAATGGGGTCCATGCCATAATTTTGATTTCATCAGTACTGTCAGAGTCAACAACCCCTGGTAATACAAAAAGCCCTGACAATGTTGTAGATGATCTTCCTAACAACAGCGCTTGTGTTCTAGGGGGTAGGGACCCCGAAATATTTGTTGACAATAAGTGAACCGAGGGATGGAGTAATGTTACTGTGTGGGAGGTTGCCAGGTCCAATCCGGCGCTGCCAGCTGTTGCTGGGCAAAGACTTGAGGTACTGCTGCTTCCCTCTGCTGGGGTTGAAATGTCAGCTGCGGTACTTGTGTCTGTGCGCGTCGCTGCCCCGCGCTCCGCAATCGGTTTCCCTGTATCAGTTGACCCTGGGAATCATCCTTAGACCGGCATTGTTTAATATAATGACGTCCTTTTCAGCATCTAGGGCAAACACCCGGGGATTGAGACTTATCCCCTCCATTTGTAGCCAGGCAATTCTTTTTCAAATGACCCGGCTTACCACAACCATAACAATTTCCCACACCTGAGGGATTTTTCATGGTTGCAAAGGCAGCAGCCATGGCCTGGAATTTATGATCTACAGTACCAATCCTATTACAAGCTTCCACCATTTCAATTAATGTGGGTTCTGGATTAGGAAGAGATTTCAACAGTTTTTTACAATCAGCATTAGCATTTTCAACAGCCAGTTTCAACAACAATATTTCCCGAGCCTCTGTGTTATCTATTTGACGCTCGTTCCAAAGCCTGTTTCAGTCTATCGATAAACTGCATGTACGGCTCTCACGGTTCTTGATTAATATTAGTAAAGGCTTTCTGTGGTTTCTGTGAATCAGGAATTTTATGAAAAGCCTTTTTTGCCTCTTCGCGGATTGCCTCTAGAGCTTCACGAGGGCAGTCTCGAGCTTGAGATGCCGGATTTGAGTGCTGACCAGTACCAGTAAGGTGCTCTATGGTGTCCTGGTTTCAGTCAGGATAGAGTTAACTTCATTTGTAGCCGCAGAGGCGGGCGTGGAACTGGCGGAAGGTGAGCTCTGCGGAGAGGCCCTCCCACAGCCCCACGTTGGGCGCCAAAAAGACTGTCTGACTGCAACTAAGAACATCAGGGTGTTCTCAGCACTGCTTTCATTTTAACTCCCAAACACAGCATTCCATCAGCTGCTACAAATGAAGTTAACTCTATCCTGACTGAAACCAGGACAACTCTATGGTCAGTGCAGCTAATGCAGCGTTATTATGACCCGCATATGTAAGAAGGAGTGCTTGAAGTCCCCTTCTCCAGTGTGACTCCCATAGTGAGTATTGAGTAGGAGTTAATAACAGCTGCGCTAGAGACTTTAAATCATGAGGAGTCATAATATATGTATCAAATATGGAAGACAACAGGCTCACAAAATAGGGTGAAATAGGGTGAGGAAAGCCCATGCTCAGTGACAGTACGACGCAGTTCCTTTATAACCGAAAAAGACAGAGCTTCCCATTGCACCCCCCGGCCCTGGTAAATCACCGGAGCCACTATTGTTTTAGCCATATCCAGCTCCCCCTCTTTCAAGGCTTGTCGTTTTATGTTAGCCCACACATCGCGTGGGTCGGGAGGGTGTAAGTCCGGTTCCTTGTCCGGGTGGACCGCGCCCGGGTCGAAAGGATCCTCCTCCGGGGGGTAACGAACGGCGTATGCGGTTAAAGGTCCGGAATACGGCGGCCCAGAGGGTGGCGCTAAAGGTCCAGGACCCCGCGGCTTAGAGGGTGGCAGGATAGGTGCCGTAGGCGCTGTCACCTCTCCCTCCTTTTTGGCTTCTATTCCCCTTTCCTGGGCTTTTAGAGTCTCAAAAATACCTCTCCACCACGGGAGCATACGCTGAGCCTCAACATTTCCCGTTGTTGCCGCATCCCATAATTTCGTCCCCGCATCATCCCAGAGTTCCCATGGAAAAATACTAGATGCAGTTACAGTGGGTATTTTCACTTGTACCCATTTAAGCATTGCCTTGAGATCATGCCCAGGCATTTTATTTAGAGAAGTAAAGGCACAAGGAGTTAAACTGCCGGTTTGAGAACAAATTCTTATGAATTTACTTATTACACTACGGTGCAGCAGGGGGAGGCTGTGTGGAATGAATGCCCCCATCCCAGCCGAGAAGGAAACCATCTTGCAAGGGACTGACCAAAGCCCCCATCTCCTAGTCCCTGGCCCCCCAGCCTGTGCTGTGAGCAGGAGAGGGGAAGAAGGGAGCAAAATCATGGCTGAAAGGGAAGTCTGCTTTAGAATGGAGGGGTGGGGGGAAGGTGTTACCGAGACCCCCATTTTCCCTGCCCCTCCTGGGCTGCGACTGGGAGGGAAGAAGGGAGCAAACTTCTAACTAAAGCCTGCTAAGGAGGGAGTGGTGGGGGGAAAAGTGTTTGCCTGGTTGCATTTGTTTTAAGATTGCTGGTTGCACTCCTGACTCTGTTTTTTCACTGTTTCTCTTCAGTGTAGTGTAATAAATTAGATAACTTTCTCTTCAGCACTCTGTGTTGAGTCTGTTTTGCCGGCGTCATTAACGAGTTTGTCTCTTGAGCCACCCAATTATGTTATTTCTCCCCTGTCCAACTAAGAAGGGGAGTAATAGACTGATTTTGGTGGGCGTCTGGCCTTTGGCCAGGGCTCAACCACCACACAGGCCTAGAGAAAGCTTCTAGCTGCTTCTTGCAGAAGCCATCCCTGCAGCCCCCCTCCTCCACCATAACTTTGCCACAAAAAACCACAACAAGTAGGTAATTCTGGTAGGGGGAATTCAAACCAACTCACAGATCACCTACCCCAATTATACCACCTACTCAAAAGATAAATGAAGAGAAAAGAACTGAGCTATTTGTTCTAGTTTGCATGCTAGGTGACAAAAGCTAAACTAATAATTTAACAACAATGCATATGTATTACAAAGATTAACACACTAATATTGGATGTATAAAGAACTACTGATTTGGAGTTTAATACTTCTGTTCTGTGCACATATTAGTGTATTTCACACCAGGTAAACAAACCCCAAATGTTGGGACAACAGACTTTTAAAAAGTATGTAACAGTATCTGAAATTAAAAAAATAATCTTCTGTCCCCAGTGCTTCAGACCTGTACTTGACCCAAAATGACTGCCGAGATAGGCGCCATAAGGCTCAGTCACACACACACCCAACCACAAAACCCTTCAGGAAGAAAACAAAACGCAAGTCACCCCTGTGAAAGAAAAGGGAACCGGCACTTTCCTGAACGGCGCCTCAGGTGCCGCAGTTTCAGTATGCAAAATCAACACAGTTACACAACCTCAAAGCCTTTCCTCTCCTTCCCTCGGACATGGTTGCTGGCAGGGCAGCTCAACGACGTTGAGGAATCAATACAGCATGCACAAACCCCCAACGATTTCCATATATGTATATTTAAGGGTTCCTTTCGGGTATTAAGGACCCTCCTCGCAGTACCTCAGTGGAGGGTAGGGAGCTAGTGAAGGTCTAGTCTCGGCGGTGATTCCCCCTCAGTAGCACCGCAGCCCTGACGGGGTCTGGCTTCAGGCTGAACTGTGGGGGCGAATATGGTCCTACCGTCAACCCCGTAAGCCTCCCTCGGTTAGCGTGAAACGGCAGATGCTGAGACTAGCCCCGTGAGAAACGCTACGTTTTTCCCTTCCCTCTCGCTTCCTACTGCCGGAGAGGAGGATAGGAACGAATAACAAAGGGACACGTCCCCTTTAAGGGCCTTCCCCCGCCCCTCCCACGTGTGTTAGAGAAGGGGCGGAGATTCGACGATGCGTCATTTCTCTTTCTCTCATGGTATAGAGTTGCTGAGTGTGGAGTAGGACGTGAGTGTTGGGATTCTTTCTTATGCCTAGTTAGGGCTGCCGCCATTTTCTTTGTCTTCCACACCTGGCTGTTGGAGGTTAGGCATCTTCTGGCTGGCACAGGAGAGGCGCGCTGGGTAACGTTCTGTGGGAGTTGCAGCTTGCCACAGAGCTCAGCGTGGTTCAAAGTCCTCACATGGGGCACCAATTTGCCACGACGACAGAGAGACGGGACACAGCTTGATGCAAGCAAAAGTCGATTTATTGTATGAAATCATTCCCTTAAATATGCTCAGAAGACGGCATGCTTTAAACAGATTGGTCCTTTCAAACATACACTGGTCACGGGTGACATCTGATTGGTCAACGATCTGATGTTACACAAGCATCTCTATCTTATCATGCTAATAGAAATTCCAAAACCTGTCAGACAGCACACATACTTTTTATCTAAAGCAAAAGCTCCTTCTGGAGCCTGGCCCTAGCAGGGGGCATGGGACTTTGTTTATTGCAATCTTGCCACATGCCAAGGCTTATGGCCTAAAGGCTCCATGTTATCTACCAATTTAGCAGTGCTTGGGGCTTTGTTGCTCAAGCCCAGTGCCACATATGCCCTGTTCACTGATGGGTCCTGTTGCATTGTGGGAAAGCATCGGAGATGGAAGGCTGCTGTATGGAGTCCTACAAGACAAGTTGCAGAAGCCAGCGAAGGAGAAGGTGAATCAAGCCAGTTTGCTGAGGTGAAGGCCATCCAGTTAGCCCTGGACATTGCTGAAAGAGAAAAGTGGCCCATGCTCTACCTCTATACTGACTCCTGGATGGTGGCCACTGCCCTGTGCAGGTGGTTGCAGCAATGGAAACAGAGCAACTGGCAGCGCAGAGGCCATCCCATCTGGGATGCTCCATTGTGGCAAGATATTGCTGCCCAGCTGGAGAAGCTTGTGGTTAAAGTACATCACGTAGACACCCATGTACCTAAGAGTCGGGCCATGGAGGAACATCAAAACAACCAGCCGGTTGATAAGGCTGCTAGGATTGAAGTGGCTCAGGTAGATCTAGACTGGCAACGTAAGGGTGAATTATTCATAGCTCGATGGGCCCACGACACCTGAGGCCATCAAGGGAGAGATGCAATATATAGGTGGGCTTGTGATTGACAAGCGGACTTGACCATGGATGCTATCTCACAGGTCATACATGAATGTGAGACGTGCTGCAATTAAGCAAGCCAAGCGGTTAAAGCCCCTTTGGTATGGAGGATAGTGTCTGAAATATAAATATGGGGAGGCCTGGCAGATCGATTACATCACCCTCCCACAAACCCACCACGGCCAACGTTATGTGCTTACAATGGTGGAAGCAACCACTGGCTGGCTGGAAACATATCCCACGCCCTATGCCACTGCCCGGAATACAATCCTGGGCCTTGAAACGCAAGTCCTGTGGCGACACGGCACCCCAGAAAGAATCGAGTCAGACAACGGGACTCATTTCTGAAACACCCTCATAGACACCTGGGCCAAAGAGCATGGCATTGAGTGGGTGCTTCACATTCCTTATCATGCACCAGCCTCTGGGAAAATTGAATGATACAATGGGCTGCTAAAGTCTACATTGAGAGCAATGGGTGGTGGGACCTTCAAACATTGGGATACACATTTAGCAAAGGCCATGTGGTTAGTTAACTCTAGGGGATCTACCCATCAAGCTGGCCCCGCCCAGCCAAAATTTCCACACACTGTACAAGGCGATAGAGTCCCAGTAGTGCGTATGGATCATATGTTGGGGAAGTCAGTCTGGGTTATCCCTGCTTCAAGCGAAGGCAAACCCATGTCCAGGATTGATTTTGCTTGAGGACCTGGCTGTACTTGGTGGGTAATGCAGAAGGATGGGGAAGTCCGATGTGTACCTCAAGGGGATCTGATTTTGGGTGAGAATAGCCAAAGTAATCAATAGAGTAGAAATTGTATGATGTTAATTGCTAAATAACCTATTATTGTATATTTATCATTGCTATAATTGCTGTATGTTGTACCAATGGCATTACAGTGGGAGTCACACAAATTAATGAAGAATGAAGGATGTAACTAGAAAACTCCCGGATCTGGTTCACCCCTCTGATTACTACCCATTCCTCATTGTTCAGGCAGGCAGCAATGAAATCTCTCAGAGAAGTCTGAGAAGTATCAAAAGAGACTTCAGGGGTTTAGGGAGGCTGATTGAGGGAGGGGGAGTGCAAGTGGTGTTTTCTTCTATTCCATTTGGGGCAGCGAAGAACATGAAGTGGGCTAGGAAAGCAGAGGTGTTGAATAGGTGGCTGAGGGGCTGGTGCTGCCTCAGGAACTTTGGGTTTTTCAATCATGGGGCTGTTTACTCAGCACCTGGCCTGATGGCTGCAGAGTCACCTGTCTCCAAGAGGGAAAAGAATCCTAGCTCAAGAGCTGGCAGGCAACATTGACAAAACTTTAAACTAGGTAGGAAGGGGGAAGGGGATATAATGAGGCTTGCTAGGGTAGAGCAAGTAGCCTCTAGCTTTGTACTAGATTCGAAGGGGGAAGAGGGTAGAATTCAATGAGATAGAGGAGGGCTTGGGGACACTGTCATTCTATGAGATTGTAGGGAAATACCTCTGAAGTGTCCCATAGGAACTTCTGGGGACTCCTCAGAGGAGGTAGTATTGCTGACCCCCCTTCCGGAACCTTCTAATGTCCCTCTAGGAAGCAGTGGGAGGGCTCCTCAAAAAAGGTGGTGAGTCAGAAAGTCCAGCTAAAGTGCCTTTACACCAAGGCATGCAGCATGGGTAATAAGCAGGAGGAGTTGGAAACCGTGATATCCTTGGAAAATTATGATCTAGTTGCTATCACAGAAACGTGGTGGGATGATTCCCACAGCTGGAATACCCCTGTAGAAGGGTATCACCTTTTTAGAAGGGATAGGCTAGGTAGGAAGGGTGGGGGAGTTGCCCTCTATGTTAAAAAGTGGATAGACTGTGAGGAGCTCCCTCTGAGAAGTGGTCAGGAGCAGGTTGAGAGCCTGTGGGTCAGAATTAGGGATGGGACTAATAATGGACAGCTGGTGATAGGGGTCTACTACAGACCACCTGATCTTGGCCACCTGGGCACACTGCTGACAGTTGTCTGCAGTCAACCAACATCCCCAGGTCCTTCTCTGCCTGACAGCTCTCCAGCCACTCTTCCCCAAGCCTGTAGTGCTGCATGGGGTTGTTATGTCCCAGATGGACTCTGCACTTGGCCTTGTTGAACTTCATCCCATTGGTCTCAGCCCATCAGTCCAGTCTGTTCAGGTCTCTTTGAAGAGCCTCCCTACCCACAAGCAGATCAACACTTCCTCACATCTTAGTGTCTGCAAACTTACTGAGGGAGCATTCAATCCCTTCATCCAGGTCATGGATAAAGATGTTGAACAGAACTGGACCCAGGACTGAGCCCTGGGGGACACCACTTGTGACCGGCCTCCAGCTGGATTTTGTTCCATTTACCACCACCCTTTGGGCCCAGCCATCCAGCCAGTTTTAATCCCAGCAGAGGCTGTGCCTGTCCAGGCCAGTGGCAGCCAGTTTCTCAATCAGAATGCTGTGAGAAACTGTGTCAAAGGCTTTGCTGAAGTCAAGGTACACTACATCCACAGCCTTTCCATCGTCCACTAAGTGGGTCACCTTGTCATAGAAGGCGATCAGGTTAGTTTGACAGGATCTACCTTTTGTAAACCCATGTTGACTGGGCCTGGTCCTCTGGCCATCACGCATGTGCTGCATGATAGCTTCCAAGATGACCCTCTCCATGATCTTCCCCGGGACTGAGGTCAGACTGACAGGCCTGGAGTTCCCCGGATCCTCCCTCCGACCCTTCTTGTAAATGGGCGTAACATCTGCCAGCCTCCAGTCAAGTGGAACTTCCCCAGTCCTCCAGGACTGCTGGTAGATGATGGAAAAGGGTTTGACAAGCACATCTGCCAGCACCCTCAATACCCTCGGGTAGATCCCATCCGGCCCCATTGACTTGTGGATGTCTAACTGACCAAGTAGGTCACTGATCATGGGAAGTCCAGGTAAATGACACAAGAGATTGATCCATGTCTCAGCAGGTTTGCCGGGGGACTTGCAACTTTGCAGGGAGCCAGACTGGGGGAGTCTGGGCCCGAACGTCAGCAACCTATGGAAGGGAGTCCGGCTGAGAGGCCTGTGGTGAGGAGATGACTCCCCGATGGAGAGGACTCACACTGCAGAAGTTCGTGGATATGACTCTTGCATGGGTGGGACCCCACAGCGCTGCAAGGGAAGTGTGTGTGTGTGGAATGCTCCCCCCTCCCCCAGCTGAGACAGAAGACAACTCGGGTGGAACAGACTGAAAACCCCCACTCCCCATTCCCTGCCCCTCCTGGTGCTGCGATGGGAGGGAAGAAGGGAGCGAATTGATGATTAAAGTCAAGTGTGTGAAGAGGCGAGGGGTGGGGGGAAGTAGAAGTGTTAAGATCTGGGGAAGGAAAGCAGCTTGTACCACTGGAACCCCACTCCCCATTCCCTGCCCCTCCCTGCGCCATGTTGGGGGAGAAGAAGGGAGTAAAATCATGATGGAGTTTGAGTTTGCTAAGGGGAGGGGTGGGGGGAAGGCGCTTTAAGACCTGGCCGCTTCTTACTCTTATCTCGTTCCGGTTCACTGGGTGTATTAGTTGTAGTAGTAATAAATCACTTTCCTTTATTCTGTGCTGAGTCTGTTTTGCCCATTGCACTAATTGGAGAGTGATCCCTCTGTCCTTATCTCAGGGCCTAAGCCTCCAAAAATATTTTTTCTCCCCTTTTCGGCTGAAGGGGGAGTGAGTGAGCGGCTTGGTGGGCATTTGGCCTTTAGCCAGGGCCAAAACCACCACAATAGAGAACAAGTTGAAAACTACATCTGCCAATTCCCTCAGTATCCTGGGTTGCATCTCGTCAGGTCCTGTGGACTTGTGTATGTTCAGGTTACTCAGGTGGTCTAGAGCTTGATCTTTTCCTACAATGGGAGAGCCTTTATTCCCCTAGTCCCTGCCTCGAGGTTCCGGGACTTGAGACATGTAGGAAGAGAGATTTCAATTGAAATCAAAAGCAAAAAAGTTGTTGAGTCCCTCAGCCTGACCAATGTACCTGTAGAAACCCTTAATATTCTTCACATCCCTTGCCAAATTCAGCCTTAGCTTTCCTGTTCCCTACACCACTGGGCAGCATCTCATTATTCTTCCCAGGATACACTTCCCTGGTTCCACTGCCTGTGCATTCTCTTCTTTGCAGTTTAGTTTAACCATGAGGTCCTTTCTGAGACATGCTGGTCTCCTGCCTTCCTTACCTGATTTCTTACATGTGGGAATTGAGAACTCTTGAAACCTAAGAAAATGTCCTTAAAAATCTTCCAGGTCTCTTCTGCTCCTTCCTGAAGGGAGTTTCCTGGGGGTCCCATCCACTAATTCTTTAATCAACTGAAAGTTTGCTCTCCTAAAATTCAGAGTCCTGACTTTATTCTTCAACTGGCCCATATCCCTCAAGACTGTGAATTCCACCTCCTCTGGGGGCTATCTATTTCCTGGATTAAAAAATTATTTGTGATGGTCTCCAAGAGTCTCCTGGACCACTTACAGCTTGCTGTGCCACTTTTCCAGCAGATATCAGGGCAACTGAAGCCCCCCAGTAGGATCAGAGCCTGCAAGCATGATGTTTCCTGTAGTTGGAGTAGGAATGCTTCATCTATGCTAGTAATTCCCACCTCCCTTTGTAGCTGTGACTCCAGACCTCCAATTGCCTTCCTCCCATTTCTTGAGGGGATTGTTGAGAAAATTTCAATATGATGCTGTTCTTTCCTTTATCAGTATATATTTTTACATCTGAACTGTGGTGGATTGAGCTTGGTTGGCTGCAAGACCCCCACCCAGCTGCACTCTCATTCTCCCTCCTCAACAAGATAAGGGAAGAAAATAAAATGAAAAACCTTGTGGGTTCAGATAAAGACCAGAAGATCCCTTTTCATTTACTGTAACAGGCAAAACAGAATCAACTTGTGGAAAATTGATTTAATTGCCAATTAAAAAAAAAGTAGCATGGTAATAAACAAAAACTAAACCACCTTCCTTCCATGTCCCACCCTTCTTCCTAAGCTCAACTTCACTCCTTCATTGCTGACTCTTCTACTTCCTTCTCCCCCAACCGCGAGTGACATAAAGGGGAATGGGCAATGTGTGTTTATGGTCCGCACATAACATATTTTCTCTGCCGCTCCTTCCTCCTCACACTTTCCCCCTACTCCATGTAGGTCCTTTCCAGGGGCTGCGGTCCTTCACAAGCCTCTCTACAGGCTGCAGGGAAATACCTGTTCCAGCACCTGGAGCTCCTCCTCCACTTCCTTCTTCACTAACCTTGGTATCTGCAAGGTTGTTTGTCAAAGTTTTTTTTCCTCACCCCTCCCTCTTTCAGACTGCTGTGCAGCATTTTACCCTTATGTATGCTTTCACAGAAGTGCCACCAGCTTTGCCGATTGGCTTGGCTTTGGCCTGTGGTGGGTCCATTGCAAACCCAGCTGTGTCTGGCGTGGAGCGGCCCCTGGCCCCTTCTCACAGAAGCTACCCCTGCAGCCCCCTTGCTACCAAAATCTCACTACATAAACCCAATACAAACCTTCCCCATGTCAAAACCTAATCATGCTGTACACCAAAATCGAATACTTTTTTTAATGAGATATAGAACCACAAGTGATATTTGTTGCTTTTTTACTAAAACTATAACTTATCTAATATGGTCAAATTATGTTCTTGAAAAAATTTTATGAGCATACTGTAAAAATCAGTTACCTGAAAGAAATATGTACAGCATGCTAGCTCTAAATAAATGTCCCTAAGTACTCTGCACAATTAATATTTTTCTGATTAGAAGATGTTCACCATTTAGTATTTGTCTGGATCCTATTAATCCATGCCCATTTTTTGTCACAACAATTTTTTTATCATGGGAATAACTGATTATGGATTAATTCATTTTACTTGATTGAAAATTCAGGCAAAACCCCAGCAAATCTTAACTGCTTAATGAAGTGTTCAAATGCATGCAAACATAGAATCATAGACTCATAGAATGGTTTGGGTTGGAAGGGACCTCAAAGATCATCTTGCCCCTCCCTGCCATGGACAGGGACACCTTCCACTAGACCAGGTTGCTCAAAGCCCCATCCATAATTTACCTTAAATTTACAAACTGCAAGGTGTGACCCTAAAAACAAAACCACAAAAATTAAGCTTTTTTTCTAGCAGTACTTACTTTTACTGCACCAATAAGATTAATGTAGTCACCAAGCAGTTCTGAGAACACATAAAAATCAGCAAAAGCTTGTTCTTGATGCAATTGATCTATCTTCTCCTCAGCCTCTGCAAGCTGAGACAAGATTGACATCCATTATAATAAAGTTAATTTATGTTACTCTTCAAAATAGATCAACCAAGCAGATCTCTGCCTTATAGCAATCCTAACTTTACCAACTGAAAAATATAGACTATATTTCCCAACGCTTATGATAAAATACACAAGGATATCACAGTGAAACTGCATTTAGGAGAATATAGTGCACCCAAAACTCTCCAACATCAGTAAATGATTTGCTGAGCCTGTTAAGTGATGCCTATTGTGTCTTACAAAATACATGGAAGAAACTGTCACTTCAGTATTATACAACTGCTCAGTTCAGAAAAAGCCCACAAAACAAAAGTCAAGTTACCAATACAGAAAATTCAAGACAATCTTGGTCTGTAGTGAAGTTCTTCCATACAGTTGTGGGGGCTGAGGAAGAAGAGGAAGAGAATTATTCAATAAGAACATCAACACCAAAGTGGGATTTGCTTCCATTATATTGTTCTATTGACTAAAGTGTATTTAACAAGACTGTGTATACTGTAATATATTTTCATACTTTGACATGCCTTAGAAAAAAATAAAGGCATGTGACTCTGTGGCTGAGCATCCATGAAGCTCAAGCTTTTGAGCTTATTCAGAAACAAATACTTAGGCAACTGTCTTATCAAACTTGATGTTAAGTCATTGTGTACAATGTTAGCTCATATGAAAGACCTTTGAACAAAATCTCATTGTAATCCAATTTAGGTAAGGATTAAAAAGCACAGGTTTGTCTATAACTATGCTGCTTTTTCAGAATCATCAGAACATCAGAAATATATTTGTAAAAGTCTTCATATATATAAAACTATCACAATTTAAATAACTCTTTAAAAAAGCATTTCTTGAAATCTAATATTAGGTGTCAAATCACCAGTAATCAGATACATTCCCATTTTCATTACTTCCTAAAATAGTCTTTAACATTGAGGACATCTGATCTCAGAGACATCTGCCTATACAGAGAACAATTCTTGGTAGACGTATGAAAAAGCAACTTAAGGAACTTTTGCATATTTTTAAAAAGTCAGAGTTGAAAGGTGACCCCATAATTAAACATAATATATCTGTGTCAGAAGATATATTTATGGTCTTTTGTGTACTATAAATCAAACTTTGATTTATATAATTTACATTAAAACAATAAATAATCTGATGGAAAGCAGTCTTGACAAAACAGGTGATTAAAATATTAAGCTAGTGGACATTTCTTCTCCCAAAAACCTAAAATTGCTAGTGAAAGAAAGAGAAAATGAGGAAAAGTTATCTAGACCTTTGACTAGTGCTCCTCCCATACCCCTTCAAACTCCACAAATATCCTGATTTCTCTAGTATCAGAAAGCAGTATTGGAGTTGAAATAATATAAAGCTTAGGGGAATTTTTTCCTTGCAGGAAAAAAATTCAGCAGGTGAAAAAAAAAATCATCAGGTGAGCTGATGGTCTCATGATAGTGTCAGGACTTAATGGATGGTTTGAATCATAGAATCATCAAGGTTGGAAAAGACTTTCAAGATCATCAAGTCCAACTGTCAGCCCTACACCACCATAACCACTAAACCATAACCACTACACTAGCTGATAGAAAGAAAATTAACTCTATCCTAGCTGAACCCAAGACAAAATGAACTCTAGGGAAAAAATTATATACAGGAAAATGGCGTAAAGCCCTACCTGAAGCTGTCTGACACCTAAAGAACAGACAGACACCAACCAGATGCCTGATGGGATGAGCTAATTTTTCTGCTCTCCAAACAGCAAAACCTTTAAAACCCCCACTGTCAGCCTGTTGCTTTTCTCAGGGTGATGCTGTTCTTATTAACTATCTTTCAATGTTTAAAATATATGTTAAAATTCTGTTACTATTGACGTACGGAAATCGACTCTATAACTGGAAAGTTATAAAGTAGGTATGTTTATTGCGCGCAGATGCACGGGGGATCTCTCCACCACAGACATGCATCCCGAGGCAGCAGACCGACCTTACATTTATATAGTAAAACAATTAATATTCCATCAACGCCTATACATAGTAAATACCTAAACCTGCCTACTCTCGCTTCTCATGCTAATTAGCTTATCAGTCCTTGGCGCTTGCACAGATCCTTGCAAGGGTCATGGGCAGGGGTCTCTGGAACATGGGCAGTGGTCTCTGGGAGGAAGGCCGTATGTCTTCCTCGTGATGTATTTTCACCTCTCGCCTGGAATGCAAGGATCTTGCAAGCTTGCAGTGCCTCTATCAGTCTGTGCTAATTTATGTCCTTGTGAGGGGGCCCATGGACATATTTCAGCCATCTGTTTTTCTTTGTCAAAGAGATACACGACGCGCCTCGGCTCTGCTCGACCGAGGGAGCAGCCGTGGGTTGATACCATTCTGTCCTCGAATTCTTGCCTTTTACCTTTTCCTTGAGTCAGCATGAAGTTATTGGAAGTAAGCCCTCTGCTATGAGAGAGAGAAACAGATCTCCTCCCCCTCCACAGACCATTCCACATGATTATCTAGCTGAATTTCAAGCTCTATGCTTCATATCTGATTGTAATCCTATACCTGCTCCTATACCTGCACATCAATCCCCCCTTTTCTATTCCCCTAAGTAAATTCTTTTACTTAAACAGCTTTCCTGAATGATTTAAGGCATTGTACGTAATAGTGATCCTTTTAAACATTCTCCAAACCCACAGGTACAACATAATGGTCAATATTAGCAGGATTCCTAGGCTTACCAATAGAATTACAATGGGGTGTACCATGGTGTTGAGGATCCCTGTTGCAGAAGGTGACCAACCAAAAAGAGTGTCCCACCAGTTGTGATTCCCGTCCTGTCTGACCTTTTTAAAGATTTTCCTAACCCCTTCCACATCATGATGGATTGTAAGAAGTGTTTCCTGCCCTTTGTTCTTGATTTCTTCTAGTATTCGTTGTAAATCTTCATGTCTTAATAAATTTTCTATATTCCTTATGTTTAATCCTGTGGGGGCAGGAGATACTGTCTTTCACAGGGTAATACCAGATCTTAATAGTTGGTAAGTAGTTATTGGGGCTGCATAGCTGAAATCACAACCTGTGATAGTAGTAAAGTTACAAATACAATAATTCGAGTAATTCTTCGTTTCTTCTACCTTTTCATCTATGGTTATTGTGTCACACCTTGTTCTCAAACATGCGCATCCCTTTCCTGCGTATACAACTATCGTTTTTAAATCTGCATTTGGTCGGGCCTCAAACTGACATATCTTTTGATCAGTATCTAAACAAGTATCCTGAGCTATTATGGTATTACTTTCGCAGAGGAAGCCTTGCTGTTCTCTCATAATACAGGACCCAAGGTCTACTGTTTGCCACTTATCGCCCATTTTCCTGGCCCAAGTTCTATGTTCAAAAGGATACAGCAGAGTCCCATCATGGTTAATCCCGAGGGCCACAATGGGGTGTATGGTAATTGCTGCTGCGTCACGTATCGTTAACACAAAAGCTGTGACAGTATGTGTGTCGGGGTCATAAGTGAAGTTGACCATATTCCACCATGACTGGAGTTTCCTTTCCACTTCTGTAGCACTATCCCAGACCATCTTTCTGATTACTGTAGGGAATATGCCTTCCTCTCCTTCCCTTATTATGGATGCTGCTACTGATTGTATCCATAGTTGGGCTTGGATGCAGCTAGGGCGACATCGTCCTGTAATCCACCTAAGGCTTCAGCAATAAGCTGATGGTCTTTTACATTCATTTCTTCCCATCTGGGAAGTACCTTTGAAATCAACCATTGGTGTGCTCCTAATGCTAGTAATGAGGATCTCAATGGCTGTTGCAGTTTTGATAAATCTGCTGTGGTAGATGCTAATTTGTTCATTATCACTTCCGAATCTATTGAATTTAATACTCCCAGTCCTGTTCCTAACACCCCAGTCTCGTCTCTTATTAATCGGTTCTGATTAATGTTTCCCTTCCTTCTTAGCCATGTTGTCCATCCCTCATACGAGGTTCGTAGGAAGGGAGAACAGGATGGTTTTGTGTCAGAAACATTGACTTGCATCTGTAACTCTACTCTCCTAAGTGACCATTCTGGGTTAAACAATACTTGTTGCTGTCCCGTGTTTTTGATTACGTATGGGCCGATTTTATAAATGTTGGACTCAAGTTTGAGTGCTGGGTGGTCTGTGGGTTGGGTGGTAGGCATTATGATGGTTGTTGCAGGATTTTTTGTTGTAATTGGCTTACTAACGACCTTTATTTCAAATTTAAATGAGAGTCCAATAGTATTATGGGCCCAAAGACAGGTCACTCTTGAGGTCTGTGCTAGGGTGAAGTTATGCCAGCAGTCTCATTCCTCAGTGGTACATAATTTGGTGCTCTCAATGGTAGGAATAATTGATACTGTAGGGAATGGCGACCGGAAGATCACGAGCTGTACGGAAAGCGAATAGGGAAAAGGGGTCCTCACTATGCTGCTAGAGATAAGGCTTCTGCACAGGAGAGGATGATACGGGCAGTGACACGGGTTAAGGGGCGGTAACGAGGCATGGGGCATATATAAGTTGTTGTTAAACCATAAATAAACGCCATTTGCAGCATCCTCATATTGGTGTCAGTGCTCTCTGGCCCGGGGACCGGGGTGTGTCTCCGTGCCACCTCAACCGAAGGAGGTCGATTGCCGGACGAAAGGCAACAAGTGGTGACCCCGACGTGATACTTTGAGGTGGCGGACCGCGGGCGGTCGTGCGAGGGATCCGGATCATGGAAAGTGCCGTAAGGGTGATGTGCACCGGTGCTCGGGAACGGGGGCTTTCTGTGAAAGCGAAAAAGGCACGGAAGTGCGCCGAGCGGCTCCTGAAAGATGGAGCGATTAGTTCAGCGGGAGATTTATTATCTCCTCAGAACTGGCCAGCTTGTACTGCTTGCCTAGCAGAGTACACGATGGCAAATAAGTCGGGGAAAGAGTTAAAAACGTGGGGGGTAATTCAAACTTTGTTAAAGCGGGTTAGGGAGGAGAGAGAGATCTGGCAGGCTGCCAGGGAGGCGCTCTTTAAAGGGGAAGCGGCAGCCGCTCAGACCGAAATAGAGGGGTCTGAGGCGTTTAGCGGGGGCTGTGATGCAGACCCCTTGCACGGGAGTGGGGAGGAGGAAACGGATGGGCAAAATACTGAGGATGTTTTGAGTGAGGGAGAAGAAAAGGCTCTTGGCGTGTACCCGGTACAGCCAGCAAAAAAGGGAGCTCCAGGGACTGCAGGAGCAACAGGCGTTACGCCTACTGCACCACCTAGTCCCGACATACCACCTCCACAGTATCCGTGGAACGAGCTGCGACAGGCGCACCAGGAGGGAGAACCGGGGGGTGCGGGCGGTCTCTCGGGGCCGGCCACATCGGCAGGCGCTAGGAAAGGGCAGGCGGTGAAGGGGACAGAGCGGGGAGTCGCCTCAGAGAAAGCAACACTGCGGACAGGGGGTCCATTAATAGCTGATGATCCTCGCGACTGGTTGCCGGGTGCTTTTTTGCGTAAACCGCCTAGTCCGGAGGGGGCTGGGAGGCCAGAAATAAAAACCGCGCCACAAAAAGATGGCGCCGCCCGGAAACGGCACGCCTCCGCCCCTTGTGAGATCCTGCCGGGGGTGGAGGAGGAGTCTGATGAGAGTGGGGAGGAGAAAGAGGCGGATACCGATGACGAGCTAGTGAGGGCGTTGCAAGAGGCGTGGCAGCCAGCGGAGACGAAAAGGCAGAAGAAATCGGAAGTGCCTCAGAGCAGCTCTGGCTCCTCTGAGGGGGCGTTGCAAGAGATGTTCCACCTCCTACGAACCATTGAATTGCAGGTACAACAGCAAAAGCAGGCGTTACAAGCACTAGATCAAAACCCCTCTCTCCAGTGCAGCAGATGTTCTACCTTTTTGTGTTCCAGGAACTGTTCAGCTCTTATTACTGCTGTTTGACACAGTGGACTCCTACTCTAAACAGTTTCTCATTCGTTTGCACTGTCAAATTAAATACATAACGTTGTGTTTTGGTTTCTGTCTCCCTTCAAAGTGATGATACATACCTATATATATTTCACAAACAAAAAAAAAAGTCAATTTCAGGTGTTAGTAAGAAATGAAGTTACAGGTACTAACTTGGGGAAGGAGATCTGCCTGTGTCATTACAGATATGGGAACCAAGTGGATAAAGCTGTGGATCCAGAAGAAATCGAGCCTGCATGAACCAACTCGGGACCCTGATCACAGTAACTGAAGTCAAGTTTTGCAGCTGCAGCCACGGCGGACTATGAGTTTTGCTGCAGGACATTTTGAACCATCTAACAGTTTTTGAAATATGCATGTGTGTTTGTGGTAAATGAAAATTAGGGAAATGATAACTGATGTTACCTGCACTCCTGACACTCCTGATTGGCGAAACAAGCAAATACAATCACAAAGGTATTAAAGTACTTAGCTACAGAATTGTGCAGCACTTGAATTTTGTTGCTGTCTCATGATATGTGCTGCAGGAATCTGTCTGACCACTCAGCATTCAAAAATTTATAGATCAAACTCAAAACATATGACATGAGAATTTAATTCTCTGTATTGGACAATTGGTTTCATGAGTGGGAATTTCAGGATGGATGTTGTCAATGGTCAAATTTGGATTATTGAATATGGTAGTTATGGCACTTGTCTTACATTTACTGCCATGCTTGCTGAGCTTTCTGCAAAGGGCCCTTGCGGAGACCTCTAACAAGCAGATACTAAAAAGGAAAATTGTCTGGGAGGACAGCAGGCTTGCCGGCAGTCTGGCTCTCCTCACAAAGACACAAGGCCTGACAGTATCCTTGAATTCCCATGCAACAGGAAAATTACTCATCCTGAGCGGTATTTGGTAATCACATTTTCAAAACATAGCGACCCTGAAGATAGAGGTGCAGACTGCTGTAAACCAAGAAAGAGTTGTGAGAAGGTATTTGGAAGTAAGTGAACATGCCATGAACTATCAATAATAAGAGAGTTAAAAACACAGCAGGTGTGCAGATAACTTTTAGACATCAAAGGTAAACTAACAATGTTTAGCTATAAGAGATGCTTATCAAAACTCGTTATAATTACGAATTACTCACTTTGGTGTGAACAGGGTGTGTAGCCAATTAGCAGGTTTTAGCTTACCACGTTTTACAGTATGGCTTTTAGTTTACTGGATGGCCTTTAGATTTAGTTAAATAAGGACTTAGGTTTTTGTTAGTTAAAATTTTTGCCTTAGTGTTATTGTTGCTGTGTATGTCTCCATGTTTCTCTTGCAGGATGGATTATGCTTTTGCAAAATCTTGCTCATCCATAAACAAGAAGGGGAAATTGTAGCAATGTTTGAGAGGAGTGGGTTCTATGGCCCACCCAGATTCATTTCTGACCCGCATATAATCAGGCCTAGGGAAGCTAGCAGAGACATCTTGGTAAGCAGCGACAGGAGAGTCCTTTATGCAATTTTGCGACCGTCTGCAGAATGCCTTAGAGGCAGCCAGTAACCTGCCAGCAGAGGCCAAAGCACCTATCATGCAGGATTGTATTAAACAACAATCCAATGAGCAGACCAAGGAACTGCTTAGAACCCTTCCTATTGGGGCAAATATCGGTCAGACGATCAGGTACATACTGGAACAACAGAACAGCATTCCTCGGAATATGGTAGCACAAATAGTACAGGCTGCTGCAGCCGCACAACCAGCTGTGAGGCCTCGAGATAGGTGTTTTAAGTGTGGGAAATGGGGCCACGTAAGGGCGCAATGCACGGTTATCCGTGCGCCTCTGGGCCGATCCCCGGGACCGTGTTGGGCTTGCGGGAATGTGGGGCATACCGCACGCAACTGTTACCAACAACAGGGAAACGGGCGGCGGAGAGGGGCATTGGGAGGCTTCCCATCTCCGCGACACCAGCCTCCCAGGATCAGCCATGGTCACAACCAAACGGCGCTGAATGCCTACCCAGCCAGTCAAACGACGAGCAACGAACTACCCGACCAGAGGCCCTCCAACATAACCAAGTGGCCCTGGTCTTAAGCTGCGATCAACGGCCACGAGTTCAGGTGAGAATAACCAACAATGACTCACCATTACCCAGAACAATTATGCTTTCTATGTTAGTTGACACCGGCGCGGACGTTACATGTATTCCCCATGCCCTCTGGCCACCGCAGTGGCCAACAACATCTGCGGGTTTTTTGGACGGAGTTGGAGGTTTGGCAGATGCAGCTTGTAGTTTACAACCACTTCAGTTTGTTGTACTAGACCCGGATGGCCCAGCTATGACTGGCAGCGCCACGCCCTTTATTACCAGCCTGGCTGAGCCACTGCTTGGTAGAGATGTCCTGGCGCAACTAGGACTTCGTTTGACAAATTTAGCGTGAGGGCCACTGCTTACCTTCTAAACAGTGAATCTGCAATTTCACTTGTCTGGAAAACTGATGAGCCAGTTTGGGTAGAGCAGTGGCCCCTAACCAAAGAAACATTGTTAGCAGCACAGCAAATTATTCAACGGGAATTGGAACAAAGCCATTTAGAGGAAAGCTATAGCCCCTGGAATACGCCCATTTTTGTAATCCAGAAGAAAGATAAGGAAAAAATTTTGCCTATTACATGATCTTAGAGCAGTTAACAAGTGTATGAACGATACGGGTGCCTTGCAACCTGGCCTTCCACTAGCAACAGCAATTCCAGAGAATTGGCCAGTGGTTGTAATGGATATTAAAGATTGCTTTTTTTCAATTCCTTTGGCCCCACAGGACTGTGTCCGGTTTGCATTTACCGTTCCCTCAGTAAATTTAAGTGAGCCCGCTAAAAGATATCAATGGAGGGTGTTACCGCAGGGCATGAAAAATTCCCCGACCATCTGTCAGACAGTGGTGGCAAAAGTTTTGGAACCTGTGCGACAGAAATACCCCCAGGCCTTGATAATTCACTATATGGACGACTTGTTGGTGGCCACCGCGACACAACAGGACACAGACTTGGTAGAACAAGAGGTTGCCCAACAACTGGGTAATGCGGGGCTAGTTATTCAAGAAGCAAAGACGCAGCGAGGAGAAGGCATAAATTATTTGGGAACACAAATCTCTTCTCAAACAGTGATCCCACAACCAGTAACCTTTAACTTAAAGGTTGCAACCTTACATGACATGCAAAAGTTAGTGGGCGCTATACAATGGCTGCGCAACATGGTAGGCAGTAACAGTGGATACTTGCAGTGGAATCATTCTTGCGACGCAACATAAGAAAGTTATGGCCCGTGCAGCCCAGAATCATTGGACAACAGCAATAGCCTGGTTAGGCCTTCCGCACACAATCAAAACGGATAATGGCTCATGTTTTACAGCACAATCATCAAAAGACTGGACGGCCCAATGGAATATTCACCTACTCCAGGGCATCCCATACAACAGTCAGGGCCAAGCCATCGTGGAGCGAGCCAATCAAACATTGAAAGATAAGATTAAAGTGCTTGGGGAGGGGGAAGGCTATACCCAGAGCATTCCCACGCATAAACATACTGAAATTCTAACGCGCGCGCTTTATGCACTCAACCACCACATCAGAGGGGACGAGAATAAAACAGCAGTCGAAAAACATTGGGCATTAAAGATGGTAGAAGAAGGACCTTTTGTCCTTCTTCGCGATCCTAACACAGGGGTGTGGGACAGAGGATGGCAACTTGTAACACAAGGGAGAGGGTATGCAGCAGTAAAACGTAATGAGCACATTAAATGGGTACCAGCTCGCTGGGTTAGACCCGACCTAAATAAGTAGAGTTAGACTAATCACATTTCTGAGTTGTGTCTTAACAGGGTGCGACTATTCGTGGAGTACTCCGAGGGCTCTGGTGGTCAGCACGCCAGTGACGCTGATGAGGTGCCCTATGTGTGAGAATTGAGATCCGTGAATGCGGACTCAGTGTGAAACGTGTGGCATGATACCCTGGAGAAGACACTCACGAGCACGGTGTTGGTGTGAACCCTGCCTCCACAGAGAAAGAAGTATCGTCAATATAATAGCAATAACCGGTCACGAATGCCCTGAATCTCCTGTTGTAAAATGCCACTTGTGGGTATGTGCTTGTGAAGCTCAAAGTGGCGGATGGCACAATATCCTAAAGTTAAGTATCAGCAGCCGATGCAGCCTACGGCTAGTTAGCATGGGGAGGGGGATATGTAGGGAATGGCGACCGGAAGATCACGAGCTGTACGGAAAGCGAATAGGGAAAAGGGGTCCTCACTATGCTGCTAGAGATAAGGCTTCTGCACAGGAGAGGATGATACGGGCAGTGACACAGGTTAAGGGGCGGTAACGAGGCATGGGGCATATATAAGTTGTTGTTAAACCATAAATAAACGCCATTTGCAGCATCCTCATATTGGTGTCAGTGCTCTCTGGCCCGGGGACCGGGGTGTGTCTCCGTGCCACCTCAACCGAAGGAGGTCGATTGCCGGACGAAAGGCAACATGATACCGTAATTTGGGATGCCTTTTTATAAGTGGTTCCATTAATTAGTCAGCATCCTATTCCGATTTCCTCCCCTATATTCCCTTGAAGCTGGTAAAAGTCTTGTCCTGAATCTCTGCTCCATTCTCCTCTCATATACACTTGATTCCCATGCATAACCACGGTGGACAGATTTAAATTTTCTCAAGCTGAATATTTCCCCATGGACCCAGTGTACCCGATATAAGCTTGGGACCATGGCCATCTAATATTTTCTTGGCCCAGAATCCTTTCCCAACTTTGAATTATGATTAGGATTGTGAAAAGCATCCCATAGAGATCTAAGTGCTTTCTTAAACGTGCTATTGCTATTCAGGAGTAGGTTATAATTATAGATTGAGTCATGAACTACACTTCTACGATAGACACACAATTCTTTTCTCACTCTAATTGTTCTTCAGCTACATCTAATACTATAAAGAAATTTAAATTAATTTTCTTTAAACATTACAAATAGGATACAGATCGCACCAATAACAGGTTGGGCGAGGTTGGTTTACTCACCCTTATGGTGCGATCAGTTTATTCACTTACTTATTACCTTGTTTATTCTTACTCTCATTTGTCCGAACGAGTTTCAGTTTCAGTCCCTCGTTATTTGGAGTTACTTTCCATGGAGCTGCAGGGGCTCTTGATCCGGGTGTGGTGAATCCAAGAGTTCTGCCCTTCAACCTTGATTGCCGTGTAGGTGGTGAGAAGGACTTGGTGGGGTCCGGTCCACTGTGGTTCCAGAGTTCTCTCTGTAAAAGACTTAACATATACATAGTCCCCTGGTTGTACATTATGAACAGGCCCATCCAGACGCCTGCTACGAGTACTCATTACATGTTTTTCAATCCTCCTCAATTGTTTATTTAGTGCCACCATGTAGGAAGTCATTGTTTCTTCTCCTATTTGTGAGGACGTCCCCTTCTGTACCCCATAGGGTCGACCATACAGAATTTCAAATGGGCTGAGCCCCTCCCTTGCTCTGGGTCTGGTTCGTATTCGGGTAAGGGCTAGTGGCAATGACTGGGGCCAAGTCAGATCTGTCTCCTGTCCCAGCCTAATAATTTGTTGTTTGATTAGGTGGTTCATTTTCTCCACCTGGCCACTAGATTGTGGTCGGTATGGAGTATGTAATTGCCAATCTATTCCTAGATGGTGACTGATCTGTTGCACTATTTTGGATACAAAATGTGGTCCCCTATCCGAGGATATTACTGCAGGAACTCCAAACCTGGGTATTATCTCTTGGAGCAATATTTCAGTCACCTCCCGGGCTTTAGCAGTTCTGCACAGAAAGGCTTCTGGCCAGCCTGAGAAGGTATCTGTTAGTACCAACAGGTATCTATACCCCCCTTTTCTAGGGAATTCCAAGAAGTCAATCTGCCAATGCTGTCCTGGACCATTTCCTTTCCCGATTTTTCCTAATTTTAGCCCTTTCACAATTTTAGGGTTAGTCTGGAGGCAAAGATCACATTGTTGAGTTACCTGTTTGACAGTAGTGTATAGGTTTCGCGCTATTATATTTTTAATAAGGTCTTTGTATAGGGCCTCTGCCCCCCAGTGCCTTTTCCTATGCTCTTCACGGACTACTGACCATAGCATGTAGGAAGGGATCACTATCCTCCCACGAGAAGTGATAGCCCACCCTTCCTCATTATATGATCCCCCCCATGTCATCAATAAGCTTACGGTCTTCTTTCGTATACTCTGGTTTACCTTCTAAGGACAGTTGTCCATCAGGTATTAACGCGCCCTCTACTGTATCAGTTCCTTTGGCTGCCTGTTTTGCCTCCCTGTCTGCCAGCTCATTCCCTTTTTCCAATTCTGTGCTCACCTTCTGGTGTGCCCTGATGTGCACAATTGCCACCCTCTCAGGAAGTAGGACTGCATCCAGGAGTTTCAGGATTTCTTCTGCATGTTTAGTAGTTTTTCCCTGAGAATTTAACAGTCCTCTTTCTTTCCAAATCGCCCCGTGAGCATGCACCACTCCGAAGGCATATTTAGAGTCAGTCCAAATATTTATAATTTTTCCTTGAGCTCTTTCTAGGGCTCTGGTAAGGGCTATGATCTCAGCCTTCTGTGCTGAGACATCAGCTGGTAGTGGCCCAGACTCTATTACCTTTTCAGAGGTGGTGATAGCATATCCAGAGTGTCGCCTTCCATTTAACATGTAGCTGCTTCCATCGGTGAACCAGTGTTTGGCTCCTTCGATAGGGACATCTTTAAGATCCATGCGGCTGGAGTACGTGGCCTCAATTGTTTCCAGACAATCATCCTAGGACTCATTGTCCAGCACTGATCTCGTACCCCAGGTATGTGACCTGTTGTAACACCACCTGTGCCTTTTTCTTGGAAACCCGATACCCCTGTAACCCCAGGAAATTTAACAGACTCATGGTCCAGGTGACACAGGACTCTTCAGTTTTGGTAGCGACAAGAAGATCATCTACGTACTGTAGAACTTTCCCTTCTTCTGATGGTGGTTCCCATGATTCCAAGTCCTTGGCTAACTGGTTTCCGAAGAGCGTGGGGCTGTTTTTGAACCCCTGTGGCAACACCATCCATGTGAGCTGGGTCTTTTGACCACTTTTGGGATTTTCCCATTCAAAAGCAAAAATTTTCTGGCTGGCTTCATGTAGAGGGAGGCAAAAGAAAGCATCCTTTAAATCTAGGACTGTGAACCAGGCTAAATCTGGGGCTAGTGTAGTTAGTAAGGTGTAGGGGTTAGCTACCACTGGGTATAGATCTTCTGTTATTTTGTTGACAGCTCTTAAGTCTTGGACTATTCTATAGGACCCATCAGGTTTCTTAACTGGGAGGATAGGTGTATTGAATTCCAATTCGCATTCCCTTAGTAACCCTAGTTCTATGAACCATTCTATAATTGGGCAAATTCCTTCTCTGTCCTCCTTTTTCAATGGGTATTGCTTAATTCTTACTGCACTCTGTCCTTCCTTTAATTTTATTATTATTGGTGGTGCTCTCTTTGCCCGCCCCGGTACATCAGTTGCCCAGACTCCAGGATACACTTGATCGGTAATCCTTGTATCAATTCCCCCAGTTACAGGAATATCCATTAAGGATAAACTCATTATTTGAACGTATTGGTGATCATCTACCTCCAGAGTAACTTCTCCTTGCTTAAATTTAATTGTTGCTTCCAATTGTTCTAATAAGTCTCTGCCAAGAAGGGCCCTTGGAGAATTTGGCATATACAAAAATCTGTGGATTCCTACTTGTTTCCCCAATTTGTATTTTAAAGGTTTGCAAAAGTAGGCCTTCTCAGCCTGGCCAGTCGCACCCTTTACTGAAACATAGTTATTTTCCAAGGGGATTAAAGCTTGATTTAAGACTGAATAAGTTGCTCCCGTGTCTACTAGAAATTCAACTTCCTCTTGTTCTTCCCCTAGCTTTATTTTTACCAGGGGATCGTCCAGGTCGGTTAGTCATTTTTCTGTTTCAACCTGGGCTATCGTTTTCCCCTGGTTGTTGCGCCGGTTAGTGCGCTCAGGGCACTCGTTCTTCCAGTGTCCTTTTTTCTTGCATATCGCACACTGGTCTCTACTCAGAGGTCTTAACCCCTGAGTTGATTTGGCTTTAAATTTTTGTTTTCCATTATTTCTCACTATCGCTAGCATCCTCTTCTGGTCTCGCTTGTAACCTTCTTCTCTGTTACTAAATGTTCTCCATGCCTCCTCCAACAAAACCTCCAAATTGCGACTTTCTGTGGTACGTAACTTTTGGAGTTTGCGCCTAATGTCTCCTGCAGACTGGCCCAGAAACAGAGAAACTAATTGCTGTATTCCTACCTCTGACTCAGGGTCTAATGGTGTTTTGCGGCGCATTACATCCCTCAGTCGATCCAGGAATTCGGATGGGGATTCGGAAGGACCCTGTTTTATTGCATATAAGGCTGACCAATTTATAGTTTTGGGGATAGCTCTTTCCATCTCTTTAGAAATCCAATCTTGGTACGCCTTTAGCCTTTTGGGTCCTGAAGGGGGAAGTAATCTTTAACGTCCTCTCCCCTTTTTTCATAGTAATCAGTAGCCAAACCTCCTGCAGTTTTCAGAATTAGCTGCTTTTCTGTTTCGGTCATATGTTCTAATAATAATTGTATATCATCCCAATCAGGATTATGTTGTTTCACCATAAATTTGAAGTGTTTGGCGACACCTACTGGGTCAGCCCGATATTCCCGGGCTACCTTCTTCCAAGCATCTAAATCAGCAGTGGAAAAAGGTACCTTAATTAACATGGTTCCACCTTCAGGTCCTACCGCCTCTCGAAGAGGTGCTTGTAAGGCCGTTGAGACTTTCTTCCGAGTTCATGAGGACACAGGGCCGTCTGAAGAAGTGGAGGTCTCATCCGAGTCCTCATCCTGTTCCTGTGGTCGAGGGGGAGGCTTAAGCAAATCGGTTAGATCTTGGTCTTGTTCGGGCACTTGGTGAGTTTTGTCGGGTCTAGTACACCTTTGCCCTATGCTACACACCAAGCAACACCGCTTCAGTCTACCTTGGTGTTTCCTATTTTCCCTCTCGAGTGCAAGTACCATAGGATCTTGTGGTGGGACTAGTCCACAATCTCTTTGCCACTCCGGATGGTTTTGGAGGGTGTAAAACATATCCAGATATGTTACTTCATCCCATTTTCCTTCCCTTCTTAGAAACAACATTAGTTGTAATAAAGTGTTATAATCTAATGTCCCATTAAGTGGCCATTTAGCCCCATCCTCCAATTTATAAAGAGGCCACCACTGATTACAATACTTAATAAGTGTTTTCTTATTTTCAGTGCCCCCCGATCCCACCAATTCCTTCCAATGGGCTAGCAAACACCCTAGGGGGTTCTTTTTCGAGGCTCTACTTTGGTTATTACCCATGATTTTAGAATTAATCTGCGGCGGCCACAGTCAGAGCCAGTTATTACCTCAGTTTTCTCTGTCCTACAGATGCGGTCAAGGCACTGAACCACAAGAAGCTGTTAAACGCTAGATGGCACTCTGAGCACTTGATTTTAAGTGAGGCTACTGGTCCTATTAAAGGAGGTTCGTTCTCGGGGTTGTATAACTTTCCTGCTTACTTTACAACGGACTTAGTTTTGCGATCACTCATTCACGTAGCATACACACACACAGTACCAAACACCAAGCTTTCACAACAGATGCACCATAACAACAGAACAAGACAACGATGCTATTTCACATGTGCACGTAAAACTCTATGATTTCGTTATAACGAATGTTTGCTGAGCAGCTGCACAAACAATAGAAAAGATAAAACCAGACGTAATTACGTGGAGTTTGCTTACCCGTTCCTGTCCCTTATACCAGCCTTTATATATACCGTTATACATACCAGTCGACAGGTCCGTTATGGCTCCCGATCGGGATGCAGCGATGACTCCAGATCTGCTCGATCTACTCCCAAGATCGCTAGCAGCCACCCCTATTGGTCAGCAAATCCCCCCTCACCACACCAGGGTACCCTTCCCACGGGGACTATGCCAGACATCTCTGCGCGATTTATCAGCTGCCCCAACCACGCGTACGACTTACAGACCCCCTTGGACCCCTTGGTCCCCTTTTTCAAACATACCGTTTATCCGTGGCTTCAGGAGGTTGTATATTCTCCAGGTGAGCGGCCAGGAGCAGGGGCTCCTCCGAGGAAAGTGCCTGGGGATCCTAGGAGCATCCGCTCCTCGGCTGCTCCCTCGGATGAGCAGAGATCTCCTGCCTGGCTCGCCAAAATGACGTACGGAAATCGACTCTATAACTCTAAAGTTATAAAGTAGGTATGTTTATTGCGCGCAGATGCACGGGGGATCCTTCCTCCACAAGCGTGCACCCCGAAGCAGCAGACCGACCCCACATTTATACAATAAAACAATGAATATTCAATCAATGCCTATACATATTAAGTACCTGAACTCGCCTACTCTCGCTTCTCATGCTAATTAGCTTATCAGTCCTTGGCGCTTGCACAGATCCTTGTAAGGGTCGCAGACAGGGGTCTCTGGGAGGAAGGCCGTATGTCTTCCTCGTGATGTACTTTCACCTCTCGCCTGGAATGCAAGGATCTTGCAAGCTTGCAGTGCCTCTATCAGTCTGTGCTAATTGATGTCCTTGTGAGGGGCCCATGGACATATTTCAGCCATCTGTTTTTCTTTGTCGACGCGCCTCGGCTCTGCTTGCCCGAGGGAGCAGCCGTGGGTTGATACCATTCTGTTCTCGAGTTCTTGCCTTTTACCTTTTCCTCGAGTTAGCATGAAGTTATCACAAGTAAGCCCTCTGCTATGAGAGAAAAACAGATTTTCCCCCCTCCACAGACCATTCCACACGACCATCTAGCTGAATTTCAAGCTCTATGCTATACCTGCTCCTATGCCTGCACATCAGTAGGTCTCTAACTGTTTTGACCTCAAGTCGTGGGGAGTTTATTCTGCTCCCTGTCCCAGTCTTCCAGGTCAGGAGGCTGAATAACCCAAGAGTAACCAGTCTGACTATTGAAGACAGATGTAAAGAAGGCATTGAGAATCTCTGCCTTTTCCTTATCCTCAGTAGTCATGTTCCCCAACAGATCCAGTAAAGGAAGGAGATTCTCCTTGGGCCTCCTCTTACTGGTAATGTATTTCTAGAAACCTTTTGTATTATCTTTTACCACAGTGGCCAGGTTGAGCTCATGCTGGGCTTTAGCCTTTCTGATTTTTCCCCTGCATATGCTAGCAACTTCCTTGTACTCTCCCTGAGTTGCCTGTCCCTTCTTCCACTGGACATACACTCTCTCTTGAGAGAGACTCAGCAAAAGTTCCCTGTTCGGCCACTCTGGTCTTCTTCCCCACTGGCTCATCTTACGGCACACAGAGACAGCCTGTCCCTGAGCCTTTAAGACTTCCCTCTTGAGAAGCATCCAGCCATCCTGGACCCCTTTGCCCTTCAGGACTGCCTCCCAAGGGACCCTCCCTACCAGTGTCCTGGTAGGCTTGCTAACCAGCTGAGTCAGAAAGTTATCTTCCACACATTCCAGGAACCTCCTAGACTGCTTCCTCTGGGCCATATTATATTTCCAGCAAATGTCTGGGAAGTTGAAGTCCCCCATGAGAAAAAGTGCTGGCGATTTGGCGACTTCCACCAGTTGCTTGTAGAAATCCTCATCTGTCTCTTCATCCTGGTTTGGCAGTCTATAACAGACCCCCACAAGGATGTCTGCCTTGTTGGCCTTCCCCCTGATCCTTACCCATAGGAATTCTACCTTAGCATTCCCAGCTTTAAACTCTGCCACATCAAAACACTCTCACACCAAAACACCACACACACGCCACCACCCCTCCTATGCTGCCTGTCCCTTTTGAAGTGTTTATAGCTGTCCATGATGGCACTCCAGTCATGGGAGTGGTCCCACCACGTTTCAGTGATGACAACTAAGTCATAGTTTGTCTGCTGCACAAGGACTTTCAGCTCCTCCTGTTTGTTGCCCATGCTGCGTGCATTAGTGAAGATGCACTTCAGTTAAGCCATTGCCCTCACCCCCAGCCGTGGCACTGTTCCCCCAGCCTCATCTATAGTGACCCTCATTTCCTCCCCATCCCCCTTCCTACCTAGTTTAAAGCTCTCTTTATGAGCCCTGACAGCTCCTGAACTAGGATCTGCTTCCCACTCTGGACCAGGTGGGACCCTCTGTTCACTCAGTACCCCTCCCTGCTACTGAAAGAATAGAGGAAAACACCACCTTTATTCCTACTCCATCCACTAACCGCCCCAGTCCCCTGAAGTCCCTTTTGATAGCCTTCAGGCTTCTCTCAGTGATTTGTCACTGCCAGCCTGAACTATCAGTAAGAGATAATAATCAGAGGGGCAAAACAGGTCTGGTAGTTTTCTGGTAATGTCCTGGACCTGAGCCCCAGGGAGGCAGCAGACTTCCCTACAGATAGGGTCTGGCTGACATATAGGGCCTTCTGTTCCCCTCAGAAGGGAGTTGCCTACAACAGTTACCCTTCTTTCCTTCTTCTTGGAGGCAGTTTTAAGGCATGGAGTCCACTTCCTTGCCATAGACAACCTCCTGGGTGGATCTTCCACTGCATCCTCACTCACCCACCCACCCCTCAAGCTCCAGAGCCTCAAACCTATTGCTTGAGTGACTCGCGGAATCTAACTTCACAACTCAGGAAGAGTTATAAAGCAGGTATGTTTATTGCAGCGCTGGGTGCAATTCAGTGTGAGTGCACCTCTACCCCCCAGAGCAACCAGAGAGGTGGGTGTTACTGAGTCTGAGAGGTCTCTTTGAACTTACGTAGTTGGTTTAGAAGGGATCAAGGTTTTCCTTTTTCTGCTATTGCTTTACTTTTAGGCAGAGGACCCGTGCTGCCCATCGTAGGGACATATCCAAGATGGAGGTGTACCAGAAGTGCCTAAAAATCTTAGTTTATGCACTGTTAGGAGTTTCTACTATTGGTGTTTTCTTCTTACTTTTAACTGCTTTCCTTTGTTGTTGTAACAGTGTATAATAACAAAGTTTAGTTTTGTTGTTCAGTTAATTAAGAGTTCTTATATATATATCTACACAGCATGACTGATAGCAAGCAAAAGACAAAGCCTAACAGTTACATGTTTAGTTGGTTTCACAAATCTGGTATGTTTAATCAGATGGTTCATTTTTCTACCTGCCCACTTGACTGAGGCCGGTATGGGGTATGAAGTTGCCAATCTATACCTAGATGGAGACTAATTTGTTGGACTATTTTTGAGACAAAATGTGGTCCCCTGTCAGAGGACATAGTTGCTGGAACTCCAAAGCGTGGTATTATTTCTTGTATTAATGCTTTTGTTACCTCCCGAGCCTTTGCCATTCTAGTAAGGAATATCTCTGGCCATCCTGAAAAGGTATCAGTTAATATCAATAGGTACTGATACCCCCCTTTTCTTGGGAGTTGTGAAAAATCAATCTGTCATTGCTATCCAGGCCCATTATCTTTTCCAATTTGGCCCATTACAGATTTGGGGACATTCTTAGGATTAGTCTGGAGGCAAAGGTCACATTGCTGGGACACTTGTCTCACAGTGGTGTATAAATTCCGAGCTATGATTCTTCCAATTAGGTATTTATATAGAGTTTCCACTCCCCAATGTTCCTTTTTATGGTTTTCCCTTACTAGAGACCATATTAAGTAGGAGGAAACAATTAGTTTCCCATTGTCGGGTGAGAGCCCATCCCTCTTCATTATATGACCCTTCTAGGTCCATGATGAGCTTTTGATCTTTCTTGGTATATTTTGGTTTACCTTCTAGAGAGATTTGCCCGTCAGGGACCAAAACCCCTTCTGTTCTTACCTCTTTTTCTGGCTGCTTGTTTTGCCTCTCTATCCGTCAGCTCATTTCCTTGTTCCAATTCAGAACCCACTTTTTGGTGCGCTTTAATATGCATGATTGCCACTTTTTCGGGAAGTTAGACTGCCTCCAGCAGTTTCAGGATCTCTTCTGCATGTTTAATGTTTTTCCTCGAGAAGTCAAAAGTCCTCTTTCCTTCCAAATAGCTCCATGCACATGCACAACGCCAAAGGCATATTTCAAGTCTGTATAAATGTTCACAGTCTGGCCTTTGGCTAATTCCAAGGTGCGAGTGAGGGCAATTACTTCTGCCTTTTGTGCAGAAGTTCCTGTGGGCAAAGGTCCTGACTCTATTACTTCTTGACTGGTGGTGATGGCATACCCAGCATATCTCTTACCGCTGAGGACGTAGCTGCTTCCATCTGTGAACCAGTTTTCTGTACCTTCTGTATGTTGTCAGTCGCAATTGCGAAGAACTTATCTACACAAAGCAGATAAGCAGGCACTTCTTTATTTCAGCGCTGGGGAACATGGGGATAGCTCCTCCAAAGATGTGTTCACCCACAGGTACAAAGCACAACATATTTATACAATTTTTAGCAAAATCATTGCGCAAAATGCTCACTTCTTAGCTTGACCTTTGCAATGATTGGCTTTTGATTGCTTCACTTTATCTATATTCTTATTTGATAAAAATCATTGGTTAACTATGCTGATTGTTTTAAATACAGAGGGGAGGGTAATGATTAGCATATTTATGTTATTTCCTGGAAATCATTATCATATGTAAATATCCTCCGCACATGCATAGTTATGTTGAGCAGGGGTCCTCTGGTGGTTGTCTTCCTCACTGTGTCCGCGAGTGAACCCCATTCTTGCGCATGCTCATCTCATCTTCAGCTGATCTTTCATAACCACAAACAGTTTCTTCTTGTACCTATTGCTTTGACACAAGGTCCATAACCAGTACCCACTGTTTTAATTCAGAGTCCATAGCGATTTTCCATAGTGATAAAGGCACACACTGTCTTAGTTACCTATTCCTAAGGGCCTTAATGTGCTTTATGTTCTCATAGCTGCTATAACTCCTTTAAAATCAAAATCATATTCTAAACTAAAACCAAAATAACCTAGAAGTTAAGCTATTTTATTAGGGTGACTGTAACACATAGGGCTGTCTTTCAGGTCTGAACGGCTTGAATATACTGCTTTTATAGTTTCCAAACAATCATGATGTACTGGTTCTCCACTGAGAAAAGAAGCTGAGTTGACAATGTCAGTGACCATAATTTTCACATCATCTTGTCCTACCATTATGGTTTGATACCTTAGAAATTGCTGTGGAGAAACCCAATGTCCACCTTTTGCCTCTAATACCACAGATACTGCATGAGATACTAATACAATCATTTTCTGTCCCAAAGTGAATTTGCGAGCTTCTTGAATATTCAACACTACAGCTGCAACTGCTCGCAAGCATCTGGGCCAGTCCTTTGTAGCTGTGTTCAATTGTTTAGAGAGATAGGCAACTGCCTGTCGGTATGGCCCTAAATCTTGAGCCAATATTCCCAGTGCAATTCTTTGGTTTACATAGGAGAAAAGAAAAAAAACCAAACAGCTTACATCCGGGAGTCCAAGAGTTGGGGTTGACATCAGGGCTTTTTTCAACTGTTCAAAAGTTGAAAGAGATCCAGGAGACTCCTTGAGTCTATAGATGGCAACGTTCTGGTTCAGGTATTGGACAGACCAACCAGAGGTGATGCGTTGCTGGACCTGGTGCTCACCAATGTGGGAGAGATCATTAAAAATGTTAAGATTGGAGACAGCTTAGGCTGCAGGGCCTGGCAAAGAGTGGGATCAGGACCCTGAACTTTAGAAGAGCAAACTTTGATCTCTTCCACAACCTAATAGGAGCTATCCCGTGGGCTACGCTGTTAAAAGGTAAAGAAACCTGTGAGAGCTGGGTAGCATTTAAACAGCGCTTCTTCCAAGCCCAGGATCGGTGCATCCCTTTGAGTAAGAAATCAGGGAAGGATGGCAGGAGACCAGTGTGGATGAGCAGGGAGCTCATGGGTAAACTCAAAGGGAAGCAGAAGGTCCATGAATTGTGGAAAAAGGGTCTGAGCACTTGGGAAGAATACAGGAATGTTGTCAGGGCCTGCAGGGATGCGACTATGAAGGCTAAAGCCCACCTGGAAATGAAGCTGGCGAAGGACATAAAGGATAATAAAAAGGGTTTTTCTTAGATATGTGAACAGTAAGAGAAAGACCAGGGCTAATGTGGGTCCCCTGCTGGACAAGGAGGGCATCCTGGTAACGGGGGATGTTGAGAAGGTGGAGATACTGAATGCTGCCTTTGCTTCAGTCTTCGTTTCAAAGACTCCCCCTCGGGACTCCTGGACCCTGGAAGAAAGAAAGAGAGTTTGGGAAATGGAGACCTTCCCTCTGGTTGAGGTGGAACCTCTTGGTCCAGGAGTGTCTCGCTGGGATCAATGCACACAAATCCATGGGCCCGGATGGGATGCATCCACGTGTGCTGAGGGAGCTGGCGGAAGTGATTGCTGAGCCGCTCTCTATCATCTTTGACAGGTCTTGGAGAACAGGAGAGGTGCCTGAAGACTGGAGGATAGCCAATGTCACTCCGGTCTTCAAAAAGGGCAAGAAGAAGGATCCGAGTAACTACAGGCCAGTCAGTCTCACCTCTGTCCCTGGAAAGGTGATGGAACAGCTTGTTCTGGATGCCATCTCCAAGCAATTGGAAGAGAAGAAGGTTATGAGGAGTAGTCAGCATGGATTCACCGAGGGGAGATCGTGCTCGACCAATCTCATAGCCTTCTATGATGTCATCACCAGCTGGGTAGATGGAGGGAGAGCAGTGGATGCCATCTACCTTGATTTCAGCAAGGCTTTTGATACTGTCTCCCATGACATCCTCATAGCAAAGCTGAGAAAGTAGGGGATAGATGAGAGGATGGTGAGGTGGGTTGAGAACTAGCTGTCGGGCCGAGCTCAGAGAGTGGTGATCAGTGGAGCAGAGTCTGGCTGGAGGCCTGCGACTAGCGGTGTTCCCCAGGGCTCGGTGTTGTGTCCAGTCTTGTTTAACATCTTCATCGATGACCTCGATGAGGGAATAGTGTCCACCCTCAACAAGTATGCTGATGATACAAAGCTGGGAGGAGTGGCTGACACGCAGGAACACTGCGCTGCCATCCAGCGAGACCTGGACAGGCTGGAGAGCTGGGCAGTAAGAAACCAGATGGGGTTTAAAAAAAGCAAGTGTAGAGTCTTGCACCTGGGAAGGAATAACCGTTTGTATCAGTACAGGCTGGGGGATGACCTGTTGGAGAGGTGCTCTACGGAGATGGACCTGGGGGTCCTGGTGGATGACAGGTTGGCCATGAGCCAGTGTCAGGGAAGACAGCAGACCTGCTGGCGGTCTAGCTCTCTTCTCCCAAGACTTAGGCTCTGACAATATCCTTCTATCCCCATGAGACAGGGAAAAGTTACTCATGCTGACAGGAACTTAGTAATCCCATTCTCAAAACACAGAGGTCTTCTGATAGAGGTACAGGCTACCCTAAACCAAGAAGTAGTTATGGGAAGGTACTTGGGAGTAACGGAACCAACCATAATAAGATGGTCAAAATAGCAGGTGTGCGGATACTTTTAGGCATCAAAGGTAAACTAGCAATATTTAGCTATAAGATATGTTTATCAGAACTCGTTATAATTACTAACCAGTGTGGTGTGAACAGTGTGTGTAACCAATTAGCAGTTTTTTATCTTGCCACATTTGCAGTAATAAAGGTATATAACCTGTGTGATTTCACCTAATAAAATGGCTTCACCTAAAATTCATATTGAATTGCGTGTTGCTCATTGCCGGTCGCCACAAATGGTGACCCCGACATGATATCAGAACCTGAAACCTACGTGATCCCGAGATCGAGGCCGACGCGACCTGAACCTACGACCCACAAGCTCCTGAAACCGTGACTGAAAAAATCAGCGAAACTCCAAAGAAAGAGCAGCTGGAAACAATCATCCCTGCACTGCAGACAGCGCTCAAGGACAAGCAGAGGAAAGAAGAAAACACTTTGCAGCAAATGTGCCTGAGAACGGTGAGCCACTGTTACAGCTATGGGGAATAAGCTATCTAGCGAGGAACGGGCTATAGTCAGGATTTTAGCAAAAACCCACTCAAAGAGAGGCATAAAATATGATGAACCGATGCTAAAGTGTCTCCTGTGGTGGTTTCGTGTTCATGGAGTTTTAGTCGAACCGCACTTAGTGCTCAGCGTGAACACCTGGCAAGGGGTGGGGGATAAATGATGGGATGCGGTCTGTAGGGGAGACAAGAAGGCAGAGAGACTTGCTCCTGCTTGGAAACTTGTGATTTCTACTCTGGAGGACATAAAAGTGGAGCAGACAGCCGCCTCGGGAGCTGTTAAAGCTCTCGCGGCAACGGCATGCCCTGCTGCCGTTAAAGTGTTTGAGCCCCTAGTTCCAGGACCGCCCGCCCCCCACCCGAAGACTACGAATACAAAGAAACACAGACTAAAGCACCGGTCAGTGTTGTCCCCACGGCACCTCGTGAGCCTATGGACACTGACAAGGAGCCTATGGACACGGACAAAAGCCCTACAGAGACGGTCCAGAATCCGCCTTGCCAGAATTTGCCTTATCAGCCATCAGATCAGGGACCCACTTCGCCTCTACACCCACCACTCGCTGCCACCCACACCTCCCAACGAACTCAACCATAAATCACTGTCTCCTGACGACTCGCAGACTCCAGAGACTGCTCGTCGGAGCCTGGGCACGTAAGGTGGCATCAGAACGGGAAAAACGGCTAAATCAGGTTATTTTAATTCGAACTGTGGAAAATGCTGAATTGTTGCTTTTGCAAATTGAAATTTTGTATTGTATATTTTGTATTGTATATTTTTCTGACTTGGAAATTAAGACTGCCTTATCAGAAATACTTTGTAGGGAATTTAGGATAGTACATCAAATAAGATGGGATATTGTTAATATAGTTTTTGCTGTTAGTTGTGTTAAAAGAATTATTGCAAAATCTCTCTCAAATAAGGGTTTAATTCAAATACATAGCTCTGCTAAAAGATAAAGATGATCCTGGAAGGAGTTAAAAAGTGACTGAGGTCATGGGTTGGAACCTAAGGAAATGCGGCTCAGCAAACAGGCCAACTGATACTGGGCACAAAATTACCATATCAAGGCAAACAGGTAAAGCTGTGGGGTCTTGATACCATCTCTCTGGGACAATGCCTGTAACTTTGGCGACACTGAGGCTGCCAGATTTCAAAATTAACCCTGTATGGAGCTTTAACTTCCTCCAACCCTAGGCCTCTGCCCCACTACTCAATTGCCAGGACATCTGCATGTTCAAAGGGCACAGACAAGAGGGATATGCAACAGTTTGGTGTTGTATAAGATAACTTTGTATTTTAAATAAGTAAACCCAGGACTGATAAGGAGGAAGCATCCCAGTGATGACTGTGCACATCTGGAACAATCACAACTACGCATGTGCCAGGGAAAGAAGGTGAAAAGTTCAACCTGAGGAAGACTTCTTACTTCGGCCTCAAAGACCACCAAGAGGCAGAAAACGACCCCCTAGCAACAACTGAAGCATGCGCAGAGTACCTCCACTACTTCATGAACACGGAAGTAAAGATGTATAAAAAGGGACTGTTTGAACTGCTCAGCACGGCAGTCGGCGGAGTGCAGACTCCCCTGCCGTCCAGCGCTGTATTTGCTCATATTCTACTTGCTATAATTAATAAAATTTTAATTGGATTATGATCCATTGTAGTCTCAATTTATGACAGAACTGAAGGGGACTCAATTTCTGCTCAATCGCAGAAACTAGCTGGGAAATGTTTATGTGGGAATGTGGAAAATGCTGAATTGTTGCTTTTGCAAATTGAAATTTTGTATTGTATATTTTGTATTGTATATTTTTCTGACTTGGGAATTAAGACTGCCTTATCAGAAATACTTTGTAGGGAATTTAGGATAGTACATCAAATAAGATGGGATATTGTTAATATAGTTTTTGCTGTTAGTTGTGTTAAAAGAATTATTGCAAAAATCTCTCTCAAATAAGGGTTCAATTCAAATACATAGCTCTGCTAAAAGATAAAGATGATCCTGGAAGGAGTTAAAAAGTGACTGAGGTCATGGGTTGGAACCTAAGGAAATGCGGCTCAGCAAACAGGCCAACTGATACTGGGCACAAAATTACCATATCAAGGCAAACAGGTAAAGCTGTGGGGTCTTGATACCATCTCTCTGGGACAATGCCTGTAACTTTGGCGACACTGAGGCTGCCAGATTTCAAACTTAACCCTGTATGGAATTTTAACTTCCTCCAATCCTAGGCCTCTGCCCCACTACTCAATTGTCAGGACATCTGCATGTTCAAAGGGCACAGATAAGAGGAATATGCAACAGTTTGGTGTTGTATTACTGTGCACATCTGGAACAATCACAACTCTGCATGTGCCAGGGAAAGAATGTGGAAAATTCAACCTGAGGAAGACTTCGAGCCTTCCTCACTGAGACCCCTGATGACCACCACCAAGAGGCAGAAAACGACCCCCTAGCAACAACTGAAGCATACGCAGAGTACCTCCCTACTTCATTGAATATGGAAGTAAAGATGTATAAAAAGGGACTGTTTGAACTGCTCAGCACGGCAGTTGGCGGAACATAGACTCCCCTGCCGTCCAGCGCTGTATTTGCTCATATTCTACTTGCTATAATTAATAAAATTTAATTGGATTATGATCCATTGTAGTCTCAATTTATAACAATCTGGTGCCGTGACTCGGATAAGGAACGGTGGGCTTCTGTCCTCCGGGGAGGCGCCCCGCGGCAATCCGCGGCCCCGCGACAGACAGCCTACCTCAACCTTACCGACGAACCTAAATTCTAGAATAGTGAGCAAAGGAGAAACCGGTAAAATCCCATAAAATTCTGTGCACGGGAGTCCGGACGAAGCCGCAGGACGCGTAAGTATATTGCGAAATTTGTTGGCGGGTTTGCCGTTCGGGCAGGATTGGGTTTCCTGGATTATAACGCACGAGAGGTTCGATACACTGAACCAAGCCAGTGTGGACCCTTTAGTACTGCGTTTCCCATCTCCCGCGAGGGACTGGGCCAGGAATAAGGGGAACGAGTGAGTGTGTGTGTGTGGATAATCCAGAAGATGGGGGCGAAGGGCAGCAAGCCTTCGACTCCCATGGGGAGGGTACCCACTGTACCTAAGAATACCCCTCTGGCATATATCTTAGACAATTGGAGATATTTCCCTGGAGCCCTAGGGAAAGATAAGCAGAAAATGATAGAATATTGTACTAAGATATGGGGAGGGAAGAAGATTTCTAAAAATATCTTCTGGCCTGTCTATGGGTCAGAAGAAGATTGGGTAAGACACCAATTAAACCTCTGGGTTAATAATAAAAAACCCCTTAACCCGGAGGAGAGTCAGTATGCGGAAGTGTGGCTAGAAAAACCAGGAGCTAGCCTTTACCCACTGAATGAAGTAAAAAAATAAACAAAAGAAAAAGAAGGAATGGTTAGACGAAACCCTTCTAAACCCTCCTTCCTTACATTCCTCCTCCTACTCCCGCAGCCCCTCCAGAGGTCCCCAAAGCGCCCACTCCCCCACCAGAATCGGAACAAGGGTCTCCCCCTCCTAAAAGGGGCAGCTCAGATATACCCTCTAAGGGAAATGCCCATGAGGGGACCTAAGGACCGGTCTGATTGGGATGGCGTTTCTGGTTTGGGACAGTTTAAGTGGAAGGTGTGTGGAGATTTGAAAACTGAATTTAACTAAATCGGTGGTGTATGGGAGAAGGACTGTTTGAGAGCTTTAGAGTCTCTGGGTCAGGAGCAGGAACGGCTCTTTTGCCCGTTTTGTGAACAGTGTGGTTTGTGTATGATGTTGCCCTTTGAGTTTTGTAACGTGAACTGTGTAACTACGATGTGACCTCCTGAGAGTGAATAGGGGAAATTTGGATACTCAAGCATGGTCCTTGTGGAAAATGCTGAATTGTTGCTTTTGCAGATTGAAATTTTGTATTGTATATTTTTGTATTGTATATTTTTCTGACTTGGGAATTAAGGTTGCCTCATTAGGAATTCTTTATAAAGCATATTGTTGCTAAAAGATAATCCTGGAAAGAGTTAAAACCGTGACTGAGGCCACAGGTTGGAACTCAAAAGAAATGTGGCTCAAAACTGACAGACGGTGTGGAGTCTTGATGCCATCTAAACAAAAGCCTGTATGAGCTTTTGAATTCCTTCCACCCTAGGCCCAAGACAGTTACCGGGAAAGTTAAGATAAAATCAAGTACCTGCCAGTAAGCGATTATCCCAGACAAAAGAGATGTTTAAGTGTTAAAGGCTCATACATACTAACTTTTCTCACTAAGGGGAAGCAGGAATTTGCCGGACGTGCAATATGTATTCCATTATGTCATGAATGGGGTACTTTGGTTGAGCCAGTAAACTTTTGAAATTGTTAATCTATAGCTAAACGGTGGGAGGGATTTCGGACTGGAAAATGGTATAAAAATGCTACGTATTTTGACCAAAAGTGTGCCTACTTTTGGGTCACCCGCTCTTGCAAGAACGTATAATAAATTAATTACTGCTTCACTAACGTGTCTACCTCGAGTCCTTTTTAGGACCCTTTTTGCATTTCTAACAGTCCTCTCAGGATGTTTTGCCCCTGTGAATTCTGTACGTAAACTGTGTAATTAATTATAGGATGGCCGTCCTTAAGGCAGCCAATATCTATAATAATGTCTCTTCGATGGTCGGAGGGATAGATAAGTTATACGATCTTCTTGAGATGCACTGATCTCGTCCCTCACCCCAGGGACAGGATTAGGTGAAAAACTGCTGTTTTCACTGAGTTATCTGGGCTGGCTGAATCAGTGTCAAAAGGCTGTGTGTATTCAAGCCAGGTATGAGTGTTAGAGGCAGGCTGCTGCTCTGGGAGATCCGATCCACCTTAAACCACTGATTAGGGGTCTCCCTGAAGCCTTGAAAAGCCTAAAGGAAAAGATTCTGTGAGCAATTGATCATAATACTCATTGCCCCAACCAGCAGGAACAGCCTGTTTTAACATGGGGAGAACTATTACAAGAAATTGTTATTTATGGCACAAAGGTGGGATGCTTAGAGGTTTGCCAGGCTCGGTTTTTGTTTTGTTTTGGTTTTTTTAAGTATCCCCACCCCCCTCGGCAAACCGGTCCTCAGCGCAAAGGTCTGTGGAGAAAGGATACCTGCCCAGCGCTAAGTGGGCAATTCACAGATTATTCGCACATTGGTAAACTCGGTGGAGCGGCCAATTAGCAAGTTTATGGAATTTTCTGATACCACCAAAACACGGGAGCGGGAAGTCGTCTGTGCCTGTCAGTGAGTCCTTGCTCAGACCTAAGGAAGGACCTGATGGATTTAAACTAGAAAACGTGGGGGGAAATTTCAGGCTGACCCACTCCCTTAGAATGGCCTGACCAGCATCCTAACCCACATGTCATGTGAACCGCTGGTCCCAGGCGCAGACCTGTAAATTTCACAATTGATACGGGAGCTCAAATAAGTGTTATCAGCCAAAAGGTTAGGACTGACCCCTACCCAAGAGAAAAATAAATGTAATAAGAGTAACTGGAGTCCCTGAAACCAGACCAATTAGTACTGTGTGTTTGGTCTCCAGGTGAAAACTCCGTATCTAAGATAAAGGTTGTCCTTGGTCCATACTGAAATAATATTCTAGGATTTGATGTCCTAGCAAAGTCTGGAAACTACCTAATGGAACAGTGTGGAGCTTTGGAGCCCCGCTGTGTGAGGTTCCAGTGCTTGAGGAAGCTGTTAAGTCACCCCCTTCCAGAATAACAAACGTTAATCAATATCCT
>BSDF01000101.1:0-69026 GCA_027925045.1 Hypotaenidia okinawae | reverse complement strand
CCAGGACAGGTGACCTGAGCTGGCCAAAGGGGGTATTCCATGCTGATTATGTCATGCTCAGCCTAAAGGGGGCTGGTGGGAGGAGGCAGCTCCAGGACATGCAGTTTTGGGGACGGTCCGGTTCTGGGATGGCTCTGGGCTACACGGCCTGAGTTGTGTGGTTTGGTGAGAAACTGCATTGTGTATCTCCAGTTCCATATATTTTGCTATAAAGTCCTGTTATCATTGTTATCTCTCTCTCTGCTATTCCAGTAAACTATCCTTATCCCAACCTGCAATGTTTTATTTCCCTCCTTTTGTTTCCCTTTCCCTTCCCTCTCCCTGCACCCCTTAACTTCCCCCACACACTCCCTTTTAAAGAACAAGTGACTGCATGGTGCTCAGCTCTCAGCTGGGGCAAAACCACGTCTGCTAAAATCCAAAACTAATCTATTCTTAAAACCATGAAAATTCTTATATTAAAGGTATATTAATTGTCTCTTAAGCTACATCTACATCACTCTATTCAGCATGATTACATTTCATTGAATCAACAGGGACAGCAATGCAATGAAGATGATCAGTTTGTTGCTGCTTAGAAACATCCAGTTCTCAGTTTCCACACAGCATCCTTGAGCTCCTGGTTCCTCATGCTGTAGCTGAGGGGGTTCACTGCTGCTGGAACCACCGAGTAAAGAAATGTCACTACCAGGTTAAGTTTTCTGTGGAGACTGGACAAGGGGCAATGGCTGCAAGTTGGAGCACAGGGAGTTCCGCACCAAAATGCAGAACTTTTCCCCAGTGAGGGTGACTGAGCCCTGGGACAGGCTGCCCAGGGGGTCGTGGAATCTCCTTCTCTGGAGATATTCCAGACCTGTCTGGATGCCAACCTGTGCAATCTGTCCTAGGGACCCTGCTTTGGCAGGGGCTTGGACTGGATGATCTCTGGAGGTCCCTTCCAAGCCCAACAATTCTGTGAATCTGTAAATAGGGAGAAGATTGAGGGGGGCTTCAGGTTGGCAAATATGGCAATGCTTACAAACATGGAGACCACAGCCAGGTGAGGGAGGCAGGTGGAAAAGGCTTTGTGCCGTCCCTGCTGCGAGGGGATCCTCAGCACAGCCCTGAAGATCTGCACATAGGACACCACAAGGAACACAAAACACACAGAAGCTAAACAAGCTCTGACCACAATTCCCCTGAGGTAGGCCCGTGAGTGAGAGAGCTTGAGGATCTGGGGGATTTCACTGGAGAACTGGTCAAAAGCATTGCCATGGCAGAGTGCAAGTGAAAATACACTGGCAGTGACTATATATTTAGAAAGAAATAAAAACTATCTGCTGCTTTTTGCTGTCAGAGAAAGGATGAAAAATCTGTAAGGAACTTTGCAGACAACAAGATCACTGACGTAGGGGGAGAAGGTCCTGCAGACCCGGCAGTAAAGATTCCCTTGCAGCCCATGCAGAAGCCCATGGTGACTGAGGCTGTTCCCCCGCAGCCCACGCTGGATGATGTGGAACAGTGATTCTAAGGGCAGCCTGTAGAGATCCCCATGCTCGAGCAGGTGCAGACACTGAAGGAGGCTGTGACCTTAGAGGCAGCCTGTGCTGGAGCAGGTTTGCTGGCAGGGCTGAGGAGGACCCAGGCTGGAGCAGTCTGTTGCTGAAGGACAGACACACTGGAGCAGTTGGTGATGATCTGAAGCGCTTTGGGAAGGACTCCCGTTGGAGGGGTTCATGGAGGGCTGTCTCCTGTGGGTGGGACCAATGCTGGAGCAAGGGGAGACTGTGAGGAGCCCTCCCCCTGAGGAGGAAGGAGCGGCCGAGACAATGTGTGAGGAACTGACCCCAACCCCCATTCCCGGTCCCCCTGTGCCACTCAGTCAGAGGAAGGAGAGAATTGTTTATCATTGTGTCAAGTTTCTTCTACCAGCTTCCACCTTTGAAACCGTGAAATGCAGAGAAATACCTCCCAAGCAAAATGTGTCTGGGCTGGAAAGGGTTTCGGGCACCTCCCCATCTCCTAGTCCCTGCCCCCCGTCCTGTGCTGCGAGCAGGGGGGGAAGAAGGGAGCACAATCATGGCTAAAGGGCAGTCTGCTTAGAACGGAGGGGTGGGGGAAGGTGTTACCCAGACCCCCATTTCCCCAGTCCCTGCCCCCAGGGCAACGCCTGGCACCAGTGGCCCCCTTCCCTGCCACTCCACCTGCCCGCTCCCACAACAAGGGACCCGCCTGGGCGCAGGGCTCTGGGGCACAGAGAGCTCCTGGGTCACGAGGCATTTTCCCCTGCCCAGCCTGACCCGTAACCCCCCCGTCCCCACAGTTCCCAGGCGGGGCAGCCTGACTCCACACAGACCCCACACCCCCTGCCCCACTCCCCTCGGCGTTGGGCCACTCAAGGCGGCAGTGACCCAGGGGCAGCTGCCAGCTCTCCAAGTCACTGACCTGCAGCTGCTGAAGGAGCCCAGATGTCTCTCCCTCCTATAGACGTTAGCGTCAGCCTGCCATACCCAGGAGCACCTCCACTGGTGCCCCTCACAGGCTGCAGCCAAGCTGGAGTGTTCTCTTCTGCATGTGTTTGTTTTGTTCTCACACCAAACTTTGCCAAGAACAACATTTCCTTCGTTTCCTTCCTTTCCAAAACCAACTGGTCCTTTGAGGTACTGCAGAATCTGGGCTCAGGTGATAATGAAGACAGCCTTTACATTTACTCAAGACAAAAGTCAGATGAGGTAGATGGTGTGTGTGGGTATGGATGTTGTGTGCAATAGCATCTCTTTAGAAGAGCAAAGAGGGGCGTAGACTTCTGAGTGGCTGGAGGTAAAGACGAGCACTGTTGAAAATCACATTGGGCCAGCCCGGTTAGGTTTCTATCAGGACTTGAAATGATGGTTTGTGGAATTGATAAGGTCAAGGGTTCTGGCAGGTGCATATGGCAGCTGGTATTTTTAGGAAATAACTTTAAATCCATACCAAAGTATTTCTTACAAAGACAAGAATAGTATATGATCCCCTGAGGTGGTGGAGGGCACCAGGGACCGCTGAGAAGTCGTTAGTGGGAGCTCTCCAAACTCCTGCCCGGCAGCACTGAGGTCAGGTTCCCCTCCAAATGCACCCTTGCCTCTTGGAGCAGCTTCTTCTATGGGCACCGATGTCCCAAAATCTACTGTGACATCACAGTGACACAGCCATCACTGTGCAATCCAGTGTGGGGGGTGGCGTGGAGGGCACTTGGTGTGCAGCCAAGGTATCACCCCTCCTTGGTTAGGTCAGCATCACGACACGCCTAAGGCGGCCATGAGGCCCCAGCCCTCCATTGTGAGGTCACTGCCAGGACAGGTCTCTAAGGCCGCACTCGCTCCCCCTGGGCTGGCTGCAGGTGCTGTCTCCACTCCTGCGCAGTCAGGGGAGGCAGCAGCTGCTGACAGGGAGGCACACTCAGTGTTGGTGGCTGCTGGCAGCAGCATTTGGTGGCTATCCTTGCAGCCATGAGCTGGCACGGTGTGGGACGGGGGCCTGTGGCACGCAGCCGCCCTTCGCCCTGCCGTGGCCTGGCGTCGCAGGACAGGCACAAGCAGCAGCTGGAGAGGCTGCGGGCTGAGCTGGAGGCCGAGCGACTCCGCTCCCAAGAGCTGTGCCAAAGCTTTGCTGCTGCAACTCGCCGGCTGAAGGAGGCGGCGGAGCGGGAGCGGCAGCTCCTGGCCCAACGGCTGCAGGCCCAAGGGGAGCAGCAGCAGGCACAGGGGCTCCAGCGGCTGCGGGAGCAGAACCAGCGGCAGCGGGAGGTGGAGATCCGCCAGCTGCTGCGCTGGAAGGAGGCTGAGCTGGACGAGGCGCAGGGGGTGCTGATGCAGCAGCGTGATAACACCATCCATCAGGCACGGGACCTGCAGAAGCAGCTGGCAGAGGAGCTGGTGAGAGGAGCCTGGAGCAGCGGCCAGGCCCCTGGTGAGATCCGGGACGTCCTGGGCAAGCTGCGCTGGAAGGCCGATAGCAAGATGGCCGCCCACATCATCCACCTCCAGGAGCAGCTGCTGCAGCAGAGGAGACTCTTTGAGAAGTACATCTTGGAGCGGTTCGACGGCCAGCAGCCTGCTACCTGCAGTGAGGCCAGGTCACGCCTGCAGAGCCTCCTGGGCACCGGGGCCAGCAAAGCCTGCTCTTTGGAGACCCTCATGCCACCTTCCTCCCTAGACTCACACGGGCAGGAGGAAACCCAGGAGAGCGTAAAGGATGCCCATCTCCAGGAGGAAGGAAACAGTGCGGAGGTTCCGCCTGAGGCTGTACGGGAAGACTTGGTGCCCCACAACCTGTGCTCCCTGCCACAGGGAAGTGCTGGCGCTGGGCGGGCTGTGGCAGAGGTGGGTGTTCAGAGCCCAGGGCTGCGGGAGGACTGGCTGCCTGGCAGCAGTCACAGCAGGCTGCTGGAGCGGAGCGGCAGCCTCCGGGGTGCCGGGAAGGACCTGGAGAGGCGGTGCCGCGTCCTGCAAGAGGAGAACTGTCTGGTGGGGAAGGGAAGCTCTCCTCAAGTGCGGGAAGAGGTGGAGAGGCTCAAGCAGATCGCTGCTGAGCTGGGTCTCATCAGCCAGCAGCTGCAGGAAAGAGCCAGGAAACTGCAGAGCATCCCTCACCTCCTCAGTGCTCGAGGGCCACTGCACATGTAAAGCTGCCCTGAGGAACTGGGCACGATACGGTGTCTGTCCTGTCATCTTCTAATAAACCTTGTTGAACTCACTCTCTGTGGGATCTCGTTCTCAACCCTGTGTGCCTGTGAACCCAAAGGACCATGTGCCAGCTACTGGGGGATGCTGTGGGTGGGTCTGGTGCCAGCTACTGGAGTCAACCAGTGGGTGGAGGCACCCCCAGCTTGTGCCAGCTACTGGAGTGGGTCCCAGTCAGTGCAGCTTGTGGAGTGAGTGGGGGCTCTCAGTGTAGGTGATAAGACATGGAATTAATTAATAAAATTGAACCAAATAATAAGCAGCATGCTACAGGATAAAGGAATGGAATGGAGCAGAGCTGGATGGGATGGAATAGAAATGGCCCTGGCAATGAAAGGAAAGAAAAAAGTTGCAATGAACAGCGAAGTTTAAGAAATCACAGAAATTTACAATAAAAGTAACCAAGTGAACTGAAATAATCACACGGTACAAATTTAATAGAGGGATGAAGAAAAGCAAGAGAAAACCCCTGTTCCTCCCAGGCATCTCCTGGGCGGGGATGTGCCTGCCACACAGAGCACCCTGCTGGGAGCTCCCTTGGAGGAACCCGGGGCACGGAGCCACGAGTTCTGCTCCCTGCTGAGGCGGCCAAAATCTCCCTTTTGCTGCTACTGCTGGGAGAAGAGACACGTGTGCCTGGGGCAGCTCTGACCAGGGGTTTGGCTAAAAGTTTCTAAAAAGCCAGTTCTTGGTGCGTCCTTGGCTACAGCCCACAGGCACATGGGCTGGGATCACCCTCTGCTTGGTACGAACTCGAGCAATTTAATTAATCATATTATCAGATTAATAAAATTGCATTACTCTTATTATCACAGTGAGGAGAAAGAAACAACTTTTTGGCTGTCCCCCTTTCTCCAGAGATGCATATACTCACATGTCTCTAAGGAAACCAGGACAGGGAGAAGAGAAAAAACTTCTCCAAGCATCGCTCCCAGGAATGATTCCACTTTTGCCATCAGCCTTTGAAATTCCTCTTCAGAGGACTATCATCACCCAAGGAGACCAGGCAGGCAATCCCACAGTCAACACCAGATCTTTAGGTAAACAAAGGAGGATCCAAGATTTCAGATGCAGAGATTTCATCAAGGTCAGTTCTAACCCAGAGAGAGACAACTTGTCTAAATCACTCTCACTGAGGGCTGGCAGACAAGTGAAAGACTCTCATTTTTACCATCTTGCTGCTCACTCCCTGCAATGGGGTCACACAACAGTCCCCAGAAGGCCAACCGTGCCCTGGGCTGCATCAAAGCCAGCGTGGCCTGCAGGACGAGGAGGGGGGATTCTGCCCCTCTGCTCTGGGGTCCTACAGAAAGTGGGCTTTCCCTCAGCCTCCATTCCCCAGGCTAAAGCAGCCCGGGTCTCTCAGCCTCTGACCTTCCAAGCTACAGATCTCTGCTGTGCTGGAACCTGTTGCTGTGGTTTCTCCTTAGCATGAACACCTGGACAGGCCCTGACTGCTGGTAACAACTGACCCGTCCCTGTGTTACCAGCACTGCTCTCATCCCAGCTCCCAAACACGGCATTCCCCCTGTCAGAATGAAAATCAACTCTATTCCTCCCCAAACCAGGCCAACTTCTGTAGTCAAGTGCCACACACCGCTGGGCTCACTCCTGTAGTCACACAGTGTGGACAATCCCCTTGGTCAGTTCTGGGCAGCTGGGCCTGTTCTGTCCCCTGCCAGGCACTTGTGCACTCCCAGGGGACTCATTTCTGGAGCAGAATTAGACAAAAGCCCTTGGAGCATACTTCTTATACACCCTAGCACCGTATTATCCCCCCTACAACTTCTCTTTTCCCTCCCAAATCCCCCATATCTCACCCAAACACCCACTTCTGCCACCCCTATATGGGTGGCCCTAGACGCCTTAATTCCCCCCAGACGACCCTTACCTGCACCCAGCACCCGTGGCTGACCCCAAACCCCCCTTTATCCCTCTTAAACCCCCCTTTCCCTAAATTTCCCTCCCATACCACCCTCCACCCCAAACCCTACGCACCCTCCAGCACCCATGGGTGCCCCCGCTCCCTCCCCAGCCCTACCAGAACCCCCCAGCAACAGGACTCCGGCAACAGGAAAACAGTCTTGCTCCTTCCCTCACCTCACCAGTGGAGAAACTGGTCCAGCAGCTCCAAAGACAACCTGTCCTACTCCTCACCTGTACAGAGCAGTACCCCAGCTACAAGGAGAAAGCATCCCTCTGCTCCAGAGAGAGACTGGAGAGGGTACACGCCACGACTCATGCAGGGTTTGTACCCGTGTGACAACAAAAAACACCCCTCCAAAAACCCCCCAACAAACCCCAGGGGAAGAGGAGAGAATGATGCATCCAGCTTGGTCTGAGTGTGCCTGGCAGCAAAGCCACCGGTACCCAAGAGGGGCCTTGGCCAACTCCTCATGGGGGGGAAGCCATCCCTGCTGTGGAATGCCATGCCCCCTTGGTGTGCTGAGGGGCGGGGCAGGATGGCCTTAGATGGACAGACCATATTAGGGCATATGGAAATACAGACCATAGAAGGGAATACTGTCCTTCTGTGGACAGACCGTACCTGGCGACACTGTCCTCATGTGCACAGATGATCTAAGGTGACACTGTCCTTATATGGACAGACCAGGTAAGGCCACCTGGTGAAGACAGACCATCTCAGGCCATCCTGCCCCGCCCCTTCATTGTGACATCAGCGCCAGGACACCTCTATAAAGGCCACCCCGGCTGAGGCAGAGGCACTCTGTGCTTCTGCACGGGGACAGAAGGCAGCGGCTGCCGCAGGGTCAGGGGGTGCTGCCCCTCACAGACCCAGCACACGCAGCTGTAGGCGACCTTTGGCAGCAGCCTTTGGGAGCCAACACCATGACACGCAAAGCCGTGGGCCAGGGGCTGCTGGGCCAGGGGCTGGGGGCACCAAGCTGTGCCTCGGCCCGCCGCAGCCCAGCGCCAGCCCCCGGCAGCCTGGCGCGGGAAGAGGAGCGGCAGAGGAGGGAGCTGGAAGCTCTGAGGGCTGAGCTGAAGGCAGAGCGGCTCCGCAACCAAGAGCGGCGCCGCCGCTTCGCTGCCGAAACCCGGGAGCTGAAGGCGGCTTTGGCCAGGGAGCGGCAGGTGCTGGCGCAGCGGCTCCAGTCCCAGTGGGAGCAGCGACGGGTTCTGTCGGAGCAGCAGCTGCAGGAGCGGAACCAGCGGCAGCGGGTGGCGGAGACCCGCCAGCTGCAGCGCTGGAAGGAGGCTGAGCTCCGCCAGACACAGGCGCTGATGCAGCGGGAGTGCAGCCCTGCCGCTCGCCAGGCTCGCCAGCTGCAGCAGGCCCTGGCCCAGGAGATGCTGAGGCCCGTCAGGAGCAGGCGGGAGGCCCTCAGCAAGCTGCGGGACGTGGTCAGCCGGCTCCCGTGGGAGAGGGATGGCGACCAGCCCGCCCGGATCCGCATCCTCCAGAACCGGCTGCAGCTGGAGAGGGAACTCTTCATGTCCTTCCTGCAGCGCTTCCAGGGGGAGCTGCCCACCTCCCCCGGCACGGCCCAGCCCAAAGGCCCTTCTGGGCACCAGGCAGATGCGGAGGAGCAGAGCTCCTGCTCCTCTGGCAGAAAGGAGCCCCAGGCCCTGGCAGCACCACAGGAGAGTCTGCCGGGAAGCCAGGACGCCGGGCACCTCACACCAGGCAAGGCTGTGGCAGATGCTCAGCTCCAGGTGCCGGAGGGGGAAGAGCTGGTGCTGCCTGGCAGCCTACGCAGCCAGCTCCTGGAGAAGAAGACCTGCCTGCAGCGACTTCTCCAAGACCTGGAGAAGGAACGGCGTGCCATTGAGATGAAGACCACCCAGCTGAGAAAGGAAGGCTCTCCAGAAGCGGGCCAGGAGGCAGAGAAGCTGCAGCAGGCAACGGCTAAACTCGCTGCCCTTGCCATGAGGCTGGCTGAAAAGTCCAGGCACCTGGAGCAGATCATGGATCACCTGGGCAGGACTCGAGTGCCACGGACCATCCGCAGCTCCACTGAGGAACTCTGCACGGCACCGGATCCTCAGCAGTGGGAGGGAGCAATGGGAGAGCCTGGGCAACTGACCCCAGTGTCAGAGGAGCCAGACTCTGCCTCCCAAGGAAACATCTGTGTTCCTACCCAGCTGGAAGAGGCAGATTCCAAACTGGAAGCCCAGAGAGAAGTGGCAGAGAGGAGACCACAGCTGGAGAAGGAAGCAATGGCCACAATGTTCGTGCTCCCAAGGAAAGGCAGGCGTTTGTGGAGGGCTGAGGCTGAGCTACTCAGGCAACACAGACAAATCCTGCAGGGCTTTCAAGCCTGCTTGGGGGACCTGAAGGATCAGCTGGGGAAGCTAAACGGACGCCAGCAGCTGTATCAGGAAGGGGAACAGCTGGAAGGATCCAGCCGTGTCAGTCCCAGGCAGCACCAGGCTCCCCGTGACAAGGAGTCCATCCTCCTGGAGGCCATGAGGAAACAACCGGCCCAGCTTCGAGCCTTCGTAGCTCGACACAGCTACGACCCTTCCCATGGTCCCAACCAGCGGCCGGAGCTGGAGCTCCCTCTAGTCGCTGGGCAGTGTGTTTACATCTATGGAGATGTGGGTGAGGACGGCTGGTACGTGGGCGAGCTGACAGACGGCACGCGAGGATTCGTCCCCTCCAACCTGGCTGAAGAAGTCTCCCATGATGGACAAGACAGCGGAGACTCTGCAGAGGACAGTGCCTGGTCCTTTCTCCACACACCTTCTCCATAAAGCTTTTCTTGACCATCTCTCTGTGGAATCTCAGTCTTGCCCCTCTGTGGGTGTGAATGGAGAAAGAGCTGTCCTCACACACAGGCCACTGCTGCAGGAAAAGGGTTTCTAGTGCCCTGGGGGCTGAGAGAGCCAAGGGGATCCTGGGGGCATCAAGAGGAGTGTGGGCAGCAGGTCACAGGAGGGGATCCTCCCCTCTGCTCTGCCCTGCTCAGGCCCCACCTGGAGTGTTGTGTCCAGTGCTGGGCTCCCTGGGATCAAACAGACAGGGATCTCCTGGACAGAGTCCAGAGGAGGCTACGGAGATGATGAAGGGCCTGGAGCATCTCCCCTGTGAGGAAAGGCTGAGGGAGCTGGGGCTGTTCAGCCTGGAGAGAAGAAGACTAAGGGGGGACCTTGTTAATGTTTATCAATATCTTAAGCATGGGATGCAGGGGGAATTGGCCAGCCCCTTTTCAGTGTCTGTGGGGACAGGACAAGGGGCAATGGCTGCAAGTTGGAGCACAGGGAGTTCCACACAAACATGAGGAAGAACTTTTCCCCAGTGAGGGTGAGGGAGCCCTGGGACAGGCTGCCCAGGGAGGTGTGGAGTCTCCTTCTCTGGAGAGATTCCTGACCTGTCTGGACACCGACCTGTGCAATATGAGCTGGGGAGCTGCTTTGGCAGGGGGTTGGACCCCATGAGCTCTCAAGGTCCCTTCCCACCCCTGTGATTCTGTGATTCTATGAACCCTTTACAAGCATCTTGTTAGCAAGTCCCCTTTACTCACAAGCAGCAGTAACAGCACGAGCTGCAGTATTTCACAATGCTGAGACATACATCCCCTGGTACAGGCATCCGTTGAGGGACACAGGACCTCACACACACACAGACAGGTTTGCTCGCTGGGGTGGTGGGGAAGAGGCCTGCGAGGGGCTCCCGGCTGCTCCTCGGGGTGGCAGTGAGCAGGTGCTGCCCTTGAAACGCTCCTATTCCCCCACCCCGTGATCCAAGGTCATGTGGATCCCAGAGATCTCACAAAACCACCCCCTAAAATGCCCAGGAAATGCTCCCCCCTCTCTGTTTTCCACTCCCCAAGGGTGTCAGGTTGGCACGACACACGTGTAGACGTGGGTAAGAAGCTGGTTGACAGGACGTAGACACAGGGGGGTGGTCAATGGGTCTGTGTCCAGGTGGAGGCCGGTGACAAGCAGGGTCCCCCAGGGGTCTGTCTTGGGACCGGGGCTCTGTAACACCTTGATCAGTGACATGGATGATGGGATTGAGTGCAGCCTCAGCCAGTGTGTGGGTGACACAAGCTGAGTGGTGTGGGTGACACACCAGAAGGAAAGGAGCCATCCAGAGGGATCCTGACAGGCTGGAAAGCTGGACCCGGGTGAACCTGATGAGGTTCAACACTGCCAAGTGTCAGGTGCTGCACTGGGGCTGGAGGAATCCCAGCCATAGATACAGCCTGGGAGAAGAGCTCCTGGAGAGCAGCCCTGCTGAGAAGGACCTGGGGGTTCTGGTAGAGGAGAAACTTCCCCTGAGCCAGCAGTGGCTCTGGCAGCTGGGAAGGGCGATGGGATCCTGGGCTCCATCAGCAGAGGGGTGGCAGCAGGGACAGGGAGGGGATTGTCCCTCTCTGCTCTGCCCTGGGGAGGCCCCAGCTGGAGTCCTGTGTCCAGAGCTGGGGCCCCAAGACAAGAGAGATGTGGGACTGTTGGAGAGGGGTCAGAGGAGGGAGAGAGATGATTAGAGGGATGGACCAGCTCCCCTATGGAGAGAGGCTGAGGGAGCTGGGCAGGTTCAGCCTGGAGAAGAGAAGGCTGTGGGGGGACCTCACTGCAACCTTCCAGTCCCTGAAGGGAACTGTGTAGCTCCAGGCCTGGAAGCTGCTGGCCCTACCTGAGGCAGGGGGTTGGAGCTCTGTGACCCTTGGGGTCCCTTCCAACCCAGCCCAGGCTGGGATTCTAGGATTCTATGATCAGCCAAAGATGAAATGAGCATGCACAAGGATGGGGTTCAATCAGTGGTCACAGTGAGGAAAACTATCCAGAGGAACCCACCCAACATAACTACACCTGCATCAGGGACATCTGCACATGATCATGACTCTCAGGAAGGAACACAAACACACTAAGCGTTACCCTCCCTTCTTTCTATTCAAAGTCATCAATACAGTTAACCAATGATTTCCATAGAATAAGGATACAGGTAAGGTGAGGCAACTGAAAGCCAATCTGCATTAAAGAAACAAACCCTGAGCCACACAGTAAACCCCTACACCACTGCCAATGATGTCCCATTATCTGCCCCCTCAAATGACCTTCATCACCTGAGGAGGAACTTGTGCTCCCAGAAATGCAGCCAGCTCATCAGTAGCCACCCGCTGACCAAGGAAGGAACGGGGATCAGACGGGGCTGGGAAGTACAGAGCACGTTCTCCCAGTCTCCAATCACAGCACCTTGGGAAAAGGGCCCTGATCCTGGGCTGGAGTTTTCCCTTCAGCCCACTCTTGGATTAAACCCCATGGGACAGTTCTCTGGGAACAGGGGACATGGCACAACAGACACAGACTTCACCAAGACTACTGACCGGACAGCAGCTAAGGGTCTTCCTGCAGCGACTGTCCTCTTCAGAGCAGGAACTCATCCTCCCACCATCGATGGCTCCTCTCAGGGTCTCACACAGCCAGAGCAGAGAGCAGACACCCAGCAGCAGCTGAAGGCCAAGCACTGAAAGGGAATAAATGACACTGAGAACTTACAGGTCCCACAGCACTGAATTACACCAACAGACACCTGCTCCCAGGAGAACAGGGAAATACTTGCCAAGAAGGGAAATGTACAGACTGGAAAGGAAATATGTTCTGAGCACATCTGGTATTTGTTCTTCCCTGATGGAATAAAGAACCTCAGCTCACTGACTGGAGCTGTCTGGGGATCACAGAAGTGAACTGAGGCATCGTTCATTTCACAGCAAAGTTCATTAGTGCCTGTTGGAGTTTTGTGTGGCTGGGTTCAGGTGGAGAAGGGGGACTGCAGGGGTGGCTGCTGCAAGAAGCAGGCAGAAGCTCTCTGCTGGACCCACAGAGCAAACACCAGCTGACTCAAGGCTGGAGTCACTGCTGACCAAGGCTGAGCCCATCAACAATGGTCACAGCGCCTCTGGGCATCACATTGGGGAGGAAAAAATCCACAAGCAGCTGCTTTGTGCCCCCAGAGAAGGGAGAGAGAAGATGTGAGGAGCTGTGCGGATACCAAGGCCGGGGAGGGGGGAGGAGGCACCCCAAGTGCTGCAGAGAAAGATGCCCCTGCAGCCCTCAGCGTGGAGAGGCCCCACGCTGGAGCAGGGGGAAACAGACAGGAGATGCTGTGACCCGTGTTGGAGCCAGCCCCTGCCAGCACCTGCAGCCCTTGGAGAGAGACAGAGACACACAGATGAGCGAGGGAGAGAGAGATCCATGCTGGAGCAGGTTTGCTGAGGTGCTGGGGGGGTTGTGACCCTGGGGAGGACAAGGCTGGAGTAGCCTGGGCATGACAAACATCCTGTGATTTTATGACTGCACCCATAGCAGTGACCCATGCTGGAGCAGCTGGGGAAGAGCTGAAGCCCCGTGGGAAAGGACTCATATTGGAGAAACTGGAGAACTCCAAACAATAACAGAGAAAAGGATGGAGGAAGGGACAGGGAAAGGGGAAGCAGGGAAAAAAATCCCAAACCAAAACAAACCAAAAATGCCAAGGCCTGACAAGGAGAAAGGGGTGGACAGGGAGAGAAGGAAATTGCTTCTGGGTGAGTCAAAGGGCTCTGACATGTCTGGGCCACCTGAGCAGCCCTGGCACTGTTTAAAGGCTGCAGTGACAAGGGCTTTGGTCAGATCTTCAGGCACCTCACCTGTTCGCCAGGACCTCTCCCCTCACAGTCCCCAAGAGCTGCTGGTGGGGCCAAGGGCACCCTTAAGCCCCTTCCCTGCCCAAGAGGGGCTGGGAGGCGGTTGGGGCGGGGCAGAGCACAGGCAGCGCTTACATCACTTCCTGGAGACTCCAGAGAGTCCTTAGCAACCAACGGCTGCCAGGGACCATGGCACTGCCACCATGGCAGCTCCACCGCCTGCTCCACGGGTCCCCCAGCCCCTGCAGACCTCTGTCCTTCCCCAGAGCTCTACCCCCAGGTAAGGACCCAGCCCGAGCCTTCAGCCCAGGCACACTGCGCTCCTGGGCGCTGCCAGCATCCCCCTCTCCCCTGCTAAGGGTTAGGCTCCACTGGGACCAAAGATGTGCTGCTGTCTGGTGGTCTGATGCTGCACGGTTTGATATCTCTATTTCTATTATTCTTTAAATACACACACAGACATATTTCATATCATTATAAGGTCTGCAGGGTACAGGCAGTGGGGCCTGTCCTGCCCCGGACAGTGTGCACTGGACTGTCTGCACTGGGCTGTGTCACTGGGTGTTTCTTTCTCCATCCACTGGCACAGTGTAGTTTGTGTTGTTCCCCATGGGACTTTCTCTTGTCGTTTCCATTCTGTTGCCTGTATTTTTCAGTGCTCTGTACAGTCTCTTGTGGGCATTGTGTGCTGTGATGTGTCTGGCACCTATGGTACCGTAGTGGGGGTGTTTTGCTGTTTCCTGCCACGTGTCCTGTCGGGGAGAAAAAAATCCCAAACCAAAAAAACCCCAAAACCTCAAGGAAAGACAAGGAGAAAGGGGAGGACAGGGAGAAGAGGGAAAATGAAATAAGCCAGAGAGAACAGTCACAGAAAGTTAGTCTAATGAAGACAGTTGATTTCAACTGCACAAATCACAGTCCAAACCTGTGACTTTCTCTGTGTCTTCCCTGCACCTAAGCTTCTATTCAGCATTTACACTAAGCAGCCTGGGACTGGCATTCCACCCAGCACACCCCGTCTCAGCGTCCCTGTGCCTGGAAAGCACAATACTATCCATATCCATTACCCATCGATCTGACCCCTTGAAAACCAAAGAGCATCATCAGCCCCAAGGCCAGCACGTTCCAAGGCCACCACACACTGCCCGTCCGAAAAGGGCTGTGATACGGAATAGCTTTATTCATCACATCAGAAGCATTCTGCTTCCTAGGCTGCTGCTGGGCATTTTTCCACCCTAGCCTAGCCCCAACCCCAGAACTAGCAGGACAATGACCCCCAACGGGAATCAACCCCCTCAACCCCCTCCAAGTCCCCCTATTAAGCACAGCCATCTTACTAGCCTCAGGCATCACTGGAACACGGGCCCATCACAGCATTTCAGACAGGAGCCCAAAGCAAGCAATCCAAGCATGAACCTTAAGTATCCTCCCAGGCTTCGACTTCTCAGCCCCCAAGCAACAGAATACCACCAAGATTCTTTTTCAGTCGCCGACAGCGTGTTCGGCTCAACCTGCTTTGTCACCACAGGCTGCCATGGACCCACCTATCATCAGATCCTCCTTTTCACTAGTTGGCCTACTATGCCTCATCAAATTCCACTGCACCCCAAAGCACCACTGCGGATTTGAAGCAGCAGCCTGATCCTGACCCTTGGCAGACGTCATCTGATCATTCCTCTACAGATCTATCTCCTGAGGAGGATCTTGCCTTTCTAGTAGAATAATTACAATTGACTTCCAATCTCTAAAATCTGGTGGAAACCCAGAGAAAGGCAATTCACATCATCACATGGATACTCATTCTATCCCTCATCCTAAGCACCGCCTTCATCCCACTGAATTCCTGATTAACCCAGGCTCAGAAAAACCATCCCCACAGGAATGTGGGTTTGATGCCCTCGGCTCCGCTCGCCTCCCATTCTCCAGTCGGTTCTTCCTCAGTAGCCATCCTATTCCTACTATTTCACCCAGAAATCGCACTCCTACTCCCCCTCCCATGAGCCACCCAACTCCAATCCCCCCCCACCCTAACCTGACCCTCCCTGATTATTCTCCTACTCACCCTAGGACTAGTCTAGGAGGGAACACAAGGTGGCCTAGAACGAGCAGAACAGGCACAGAAAGTTAGTCTAATGAAGACAGTTGATTTCAGCTCAACAAATCACAGTCCAAACCTGTGACTTTCTCTGTGTCTTCTCTGCACCTAAGCTTCTATTCAGCATTTACACTAAGCAGCCTGGGACTGGCATTCCACCCAACACACCCAGTCTCAGCGTCCCTGTGCCTGGAAAGCACAAGACTATCCATATCCATTACCCATCGATCTGACCCCTTGAAAACCAAAGAGCATCATCAGCCCCAAGGCCAGTACTCAGACTAACATCTTCAGCCTGCAAAGCAGGCACCGGCCTGGCCATATTAGTCACCACCACACGAGCCCACGGCTCAGACCAACTTCACAACCCAAACCTACTGCAATGCTGAACGTTGTTATCCCAACTATTCTACTCATTCCCACAACCCTCTTGTCTCCACAAAAACTCCTATCAACAAGCAGTACTGCACACAGCATACTAACTGCCACCTTAAGCCTGCAACCACTAATTCCAACGCATGGCCCATCCAAAAACCTGTCCCAATGAACTGGCATTGACCAAACTCCATCCCCTTTACTAACACTCTCATGCTGACTACTACCTCTGTAAGTAGAGCGAGCCAAACCCCCCTACAACAAGAACCTCCCTCATGGAAATGAGTTTTTATCACACCCATAGTCACAGTCCAACCCTTCACCATCCCAGCATTCTCAGCAACACAACTAACAATATTTTAGATCTCATTGGAAGCAACTTCATCCCAAGGGCTTGTAGGGCGGCTGTGTTGGCTTCTGCTCGGCCTTGGCACCAGCCAAGGAGTAGGAATGACAGAATACCCACTGCCTCTCACCCAGTGAATAGTAAGAGTGTGTTGTCAGCCACGGGTAGTGTTAGTATAGCTAATATATAGAATATATACATATAATATATATCTATTATATATCCTCTCACAGGCCCAAGAGCTGCTGGTAGGGGCTGAGGGCACCCCCAAGCCCTTTCCCTGCCCAGGAGGGGCTGGGAGGCAGCTGGGGTGGGCTGGGGCGGGGCAGAGCAGGCAGCAGCCCCTATGTCACTTCCTGCAGACGCCACAGAGTCCTTAGCAACCAACGGTCACTGGGGACCATGGTGCTCCCACAGCCCGGCCCCTGCAGACCTCTGTCCTTCCCCAGAGCTCTACCCCCAGGGAAGGACCCAGCCCGAGCCTTCAGCCCAGGCACACTGCGCTCCTGGGGGCCAGAGCGCAGCTGCCCACCGGCCACCGCTCCTGTCTCTCTCTCAGGCTCAGACAACCTGTGCCCACTGCCTGGCCAGCAATGAAGAGTGTGAGAAGGAATAATAAGGAAGAATATTGGGAAGGGGATACGAGGAGGTGGATAAGATGGAGGAAGAGAAGAACGAGAGGGAAGAAGAATGCAAGAAGGAATGCAAGGAGGGGGAAGAGGTGCAGGAAGAGGCAGAAGCGGAGGAAGACAGACAGTGAAGAATATAAGGAATAATACTAAGGAAGAATACAGGTAAGTGGAGGAAGAATATGAAGATGAAAAAGAGGAAGAAGAGAATGAGGAGGAAGAAGAATCCAAGAAGTAATACAAGGAGGAGGAGGAGGAGGAGGAAGATAGACAATGAACAATATGAGGAAGTATACAAAGGAAGAATACAGGTAAGTGGAGGAAGAATACGACAAGAAGGATGAGACAGAGGAAGGAAAGAACGAGGAGGAAGAAGAATCCAAGAAGGAATATGAAGAGGAGGAGGAGGAGGAGGAGATGGAGGAGGAGGCAGAGGAGGAAGACAGACAATGAAGAATATGAGGAAGAACACTAAGGAGGAATACAGGTAAGTGGAGGAAGAATATGAGGATGAGGATAAGACAGAAAAGAGGTTGAGAAGGAGGAAGAAGATGATGAAGAGGAAGAAGAATCCAAGATTGAATACAGAGAGGAATATGAGGTGGAGGAGGAGGTGGAGAAGGAAGAAGATACGCAATGAAGATTATGAGAATGAATACTAAGGAAGAATACAGGTATATGGAGGAATAATAGGAGGATGAGGATGAGAAAGAGGAAGAAAAGAACGAGGAGGAAGAATAATTCAAGAAGTAATATGGGGAGGAGGCAGAGGAGGAGGAGGAGGAAGACAAACAAGGAAGAGTATGAGAATGAATACTAAGGAAGAATACAGGGCAGTGGAGGAAGAATAGGAGGATGATGATGAGACAGAAAAGAGGTTGAGGAGGAGGAAGATGATGATGAGGAGGAAGAAGAATCCAAGATTGAATACAGAGTGGAATATGAGGAGGAGGAGGTGGTGGAGGAGTATGAAGATAGACAATGAAGAGTATGAGAATGAATACTGAGGAGGAATACAGGTAAGTGGAGAAAGTATAAGAGGAGGAGGATGAGACAAAAAAAAGGATAAGAAAGAAGAAGAAAATGACGAGGAGGAAGAATCATCCAAGATTCAATACAGAGAAGAATATGAGGAGGAGGAGGAGGTGGAGGTGGAAACGGAGGAGGATGATGACTGACAATCAAGAGTATGAAAATGAATACTAAGGAAGAATACAGGTAAGTGGAGGAAAAATATGAGGAGGAGGATGAAACAGAGGAAGAAAAGAACGAGGAGGAAGAAGAATCCAAAAAGTAATACGAGGAGGAGGCAGAGGTGGTGGAAGACAGACAATGAATAATATGAGGAGGAATACTAAGGAGGAATACATAAGGAATACAAGGAGGAAGAAAAATCCAGAAAGAAATACAGAGAAGAATATGAGGAAGAGGAGGAGGAGGAGGAGGTGGTGCAGGTGGAGGAGAGGAAGATGACAGGCATTGAAAAGTATGAGAATGAATACTAAGGAAGAATACGGGTAAGTGGAGGAAGAATAAGAGGATGAGGATGAGATCGAGGATGAAGTAATATGAGGAGGAGGCAGAGGAGGAGGAACACAAACAAAGAAGAGTATGAGGAAGAATACTAAGAAGGAATATAGGTAAGTGGAGGAAGACCTCGATGATGAGGATTAGACAGAGGAAGAAAAGGAGGAAGAAGATGAGGAGGAGGAAGAAGAATCCAAGATTCAATATGGAGAGGAATATGAGGAGGAGTAGGAGGAGGTGCAGGTGGAGGTGGAGCTGGAGGATGGATGACAATGAACAGTATGAGGAAGAATAATAAGGAAGAATACCGGTAAGTGGAGGAAGAACACGAGGAGGAGGATGAGACAGAGGAAGAAAAGAACGAGGAGGAAGAAGAATCCAAGAAGGAATATGAGGAGGAGGCGGAGGAGGAGGAAGACAAGCAATGACGAATATGAGGAACCATACTAAGGAAGAATACAGGTAAGTGGAGGAAGAATACGACAAGGAAGAGGAGACAGTGGAAGAAAAGAACGAGGAGGAAGAATAATTCAAGAAGGAATATGTGGAGGAGGAGGAGGAGGAAGAGGAAGATAGACAGTGAACAATATGAGGAAGAATGCTAAGGAGGAATACAGGAAAGTGGAGGCAGAATACGAGGATGATGATGAGACAGAAGAGAGTTCGAGAAGGAGGAACAAGATGACAAGGAGGAAGAAGAATCCAGGATTCAATACAGAGAGGAATATGAGGAGGAGGAGGAGGTGAAGGAGGATGAGGACAGACAAGTAACAGTATGAGAACAAATATTAAGGAAGAATACAGGTCAGTGGAGGAAAAGCAGGAGGATGAAATGGAGGAAGAAGCGGACGAGGAGGAAGAAAAATCCAGAAAGGAATACAGAGAGGAATATGAGGAGGAGGAGGAGAAGGTACAGGTGGAGGTGGAGCTGGAGGAGGACTGACAATGAACAGTATGAGGAAGAATAATAAGGAAGAATACTAGTAATTGGACGAGAATGAGGAGGATGAGATGGAGGAAGAAGAGTACGAGGAGCAGGAAGAATCCAAGAAGCAATACAGGGAGGAATATGAGGAGGAGGAGGAGGTGGAGGTGGAGGAAGATGAACACAGAAAATGACCAGTATGAGAATGAATACTAAAGAAGAATACAGGGAGGGGAGGAAGAACACGAGGAGGATGATGAGACAGAGGATGAAAAGATTGAGACAGAGGAAGAAAAGGATGAAGAGGACGAAGAATCCAAGAAGTAATATGAGGAGGAGGCGGAGGAGGAAGACATAATAAATGAGGAAGAATACTAAGGAGGAATACAGGTAAGTGGAGGAAGAATACGAGGATGAGGATGAGACTGAGAAAGAACAGAAGGAAGATGAAGAAGAATCCAAGAGGTAATACAAGGAGGAGGCAGAGGAGGAAGACAGACAATGAAGAATATGAGGAACAATACTAAGGATAATACAGGTAAGTGGAGGAAGATTACGAGGATGACGATGAGACAGAAAAGAGGTTGAGAAGGAGGAAGATGATGACGAGGAGGAAGAAGAATCCAAGATTGAATACAGAGAGGAATATGAGGAGGAGGAGGAGGTGGAGGCACAGGAGGATGAAGATAGACCATGAAGAGTATGAGAATGAATACTAAGGAAGAATAAAGGTAAGTGGAGGAAGAATAGGAGGATGAGGATCAGAAAGAGGAAGAGAAGAAGAGGAAGAAGAATTCAAGAAGGAATATGAGGAGGCAGAGGAGGAGGAAGACAGACAATGAAGAATATGAGGAAGAATACTAAGGAGGAATACAGGTAAGTGGAGGAAGAATACGAGGATGAGGATAAGACAGAAAAGAGGTTGAGAAGGAGGAAGAAGATGACGAGGAGGAAGAAGAATCCAAGATTGAATACAGAGAGGAATATGAGGATGTTGAGGGGGAAGAGGATGAAGACAGACAATGAAGAGAATGAGAAAGAATACTAAGGAAGAATACAGGGAAGTGGAGGAAGAATACGACAAGGAGGAGGAGACAGAGGAAGAAAAGAACAAGGAGGAAGAAGAATCCAAAAAGAATACGAGGAGGAGGAGGAGGCAGAGAAGGAGGAAGACAGACAATTAACAGGATGAGTATGAATATTAAGGAAGAATTCAGGTCAGTGGAAGAAATGGAGGAGGAGGAAGGGATGGATGAAGAAGCCAACAAGGAGGAGGAAGAAAATCCAGAAAGGAATATAGAGAGAAATTTAAGGAGGAGTAGGAGTAGGTACAGGTGGAGGTGGAGCTGGAGGAGGACTGACAATGAACAGTATGAGGAAGAATAATAAGGAAGAATACCAGTAAGTGGACGAGGATGAGGAGGAAGATGGAGGAAGAAGAGTACGAGGAGCAGGAAGAATCCAAGAAGCAATACAGGGAGGAATATGAGGAGGAAGAGGAGGAGGTGGAGGCGGAGGAGGATGAACACAGAAAATGACCAGTATGAGAATGAATACTAAAGAAGGAATACAGGGAAGATGGAGGAAGAACACGAGGAGGAGGATGAGACAGAGGATGAAAGGATTGAGACAGAGGAAGAAAAGAATGAGGAGGAAGAAGAATCCAAGAAGTAATATGAGGAGGAGGCAGAGGAGGAGGAAGACAGACAATGAAGAGTATGAGAATGAATACTAAGGAGGAATACAGGTAAGTGGAGGAAGATTACGAGGATGATGATGAGACAGAAAAGAGGTTGAGAAGGAGGAAGAAGATGACGAGGACGAGGAAGAATCCAAGATTCAATACAGAGAGGAATATGAGGATGTTGAGGCGGAGGAGTATGAAGACAATGAAGAGTATGAGAATGAATACTAGGGAAGAATACAGGGAAGTGGAGGAAGAATACGACAAGGAGGAGGAGACAGAGGAAGAAAAGAACGAGGAGGAAGAAGAATCCAAGAAGGAATATGAGGACGAGGAGGAGGCAGAGGAGGAGGAAGTCAGACAATTAACAGGATGAGTATGAATATTAAGGAAAAATACAGGTCAGTGGAGGAAAAGGAGGAAGAGGATGAGATGGAGGAAGAAGCCGAGACAAGGAGGAAGACAAATCCAGAAAGCAATACAGAGAGAAATATGAGGAGGAGTAGGAGGAGGTGCAGGTGGAGGTGGAGCTGGAGGATGGATAAATGAACAGTATGAGGAAGAATAATAAGGAAGAATACCGGTAAGTGGACGAGGATGAGGATGAGATGGAGGAAGAAGAGTACGAGGAGCAGGAAGAATCCAAGAAGCAATACAGGGAGGAATATGAGGAGGAGGAGGAGGTGGAGGCGAATGAGGAGGTGGAGAAGGTGGAAGACAGACACTGAACAATATGAGTAGGAATACTAAGGAGGAACTCAGGTAGGAGGAGGAAGAATACAAGGATGAGGATGAGGATTAGACAAAGGAAGAAGAGGAGGATTTGGAGGAAGAAGAGGACGAGGAGGAAGAAGGATCCAAAAAGGAATACAGGGATGAATATGAGGAGGAGGCATATGTGGACGTGGAGGAGGATGCGGATGAGGACTGACAATGAACTGTATGAGGAGGAATACTAAGGAAAAATACAGGTAAGGGAGGAGGATGAGGAGGAAGGGAAGGACGAGATGGGAGGAGTAATGGGAGGAGGAGGAGCTGGAGGAGGAGGAGTAAGAGAAATTCAAGGAAGAAATATAAAGAAGAATATGAGGAAGAAGAAGAGAAGGAATACAAGATGGAATAGGAGAAGGAATACAAGAAGGAACACCAGGGGGAGCAATATTCGGAGGAGGAACATGAGGGGGAGGAATTCGAGGAAGAAGTGAGAACACTCAAGGAGCAACAATAACTGTACTTGGAGAAAGAAATCTCAGAGCTGTACCTGGTCTTGGTTCCCAAAGTTGAGATGGCTCTGGCAGATGTTTGTAGGCATTACCATGTCCTTGGCCTTACGCAGAACAGTCTGGGTCATGGTCAGCAGCTTTGGAGGCTCTGTCAGAATTCAGCTCAGAGCTGCAATGGAGGTGAACAAACAGAACATCAGGTGGAAGCAGAACATCTTGTGCTGCTGGGAGGGGCCGTGCCTTTCAATACGCCACCCCACAGAACACGGCACTGGGTCAAAACGGGGAGATACTGGGGAAGATCCCTGGGAAACAGGGCAATGCTTTTCCTAGTTGAGGGTTTCAGCCATGCAGGCACTGTTACAAGCTCTGCATCTCCTCAAGGCTGTCACTTGCCAGTGATGACTATTTCCAGCCTTCAAGAGATACACAGCTCTCCCCATCTCCTGGGTTAGATCACACTCTACTTCAAGTACCTGCAAACAAAGACTCTAGTAGCAAGGTTCAAGCATCCCTTTTCTGACAGGGAGAGAAGCAGGAAGAAGGATCACTAGGAACAGTCTTGACTAATGTAAGTCCCTCTCACACTTTGCTGCAATTTCTGTCTTACTTTCTGGGATATGACAGAAAACACAGAAAGCCACAGAATGATCAAACTGCAGCAAATCTGAACATTGACACGACCCACTTAACACATGCCATCCATAGGAGTCCTATTTGATAACACAGAGACTAAACCTACACTGGATTTTCAAAGTTCCTGCTCCTTCACTGCTCCAGAAAACCCCCCATGAAGATTAAAAATGTCTAGAGGCTGCTGCAGGTAACGACACTGCAGGAGAGGGAAGCAGCACAAAAACATTCAATCGCTGTTTACCGCCTTGAAGAGGTGCACAGTGTGGAGATGATGTGGTCAGCAAGAACTGCTCAGAGATAGGAGAAGGCAGCAGTGAGGGCAGGGGAAAATTCACAGCACTCCCAGGGTTATATTGTACCTATTCAGTGAGCAGCGAGCTGCAGATTCCCTGGTTCAGTTGCTGCATTTCAGTGCTGGGGTATAAACCTGTGTTGGCATTCAGTAACAAATGCATCCCTGTGCCCAGCTGTTTGATACCACTCAGAACAAACCTCTGGTTCTGAAAGGAAAGCAATGGATATCAAATACATTGTCCCATTGCTCAGGACAAAACCACTATTAGACAAGCCAGAAAAAATCCCCTGACTGGTGCAGGAAAGACACAGCAGCTTCTTTGTAGTGTCATGATCATCCACTGCCTAAGTACAGAGGGGACACAGGATTAGGCAGGAAGGAGCTACGAGGACAGCTCAAATGGTTGTGACACTCAGAACAGGGTGCAGAAAGGAAACCAAACACATACTGACTGTGTCTCAGGAACACCAGTTACTGGGCATGTCCCAGAACATGCAGAGCCCTTCAGATCAGGGCTCAGCTGGCTGCTAAAGGAACTGAGACTGTCATTTGAAACACAAAGTCTCACACACAAGCTCCTTTCAAACACATGCTTCTGCCAGATTTCCTACATAGAAAACAGATTTTCAGTGCTATAGAACTTAACATTTCTTTTCCCCTTTTGAAGGAGATTTTGATTTGGCCATTAAGATTTGCCAAAGAAAAAAAAATTACAATTATTATCAATGGAATCAATTTTTTTTTAAAAAATGAACTATTTATTGACCATGGATACTGGAGTCAAATTAGCAATTACTGGAGTAGAAGGAATGCCATTTCCAAGATCTGTAACTCCAGAGCCTCACATAGGAACTTTTATAACCTCATATAACAGGAACCTTGACTAATGACCAAGATTTGCATGGTCTTCAAAGCTGTTACAGCCAGTTGGCAGTGTTTTGTGCTACCCAGGTCTGGAAAGAAGAGTCTGAGTATTTGGTATTTGGGTGGTGGGAAAAGACCCAGGTGTGCATCTGAATAAAGCAGGTTGGAATTGGCATTTTTACTGTGTGAAAAAACTCTGCAGATCTTTATGGACATTGTCCCAAAGAAAAGGCTTTCCCATTGGCAGAGATGCCAAAGCCCAGGATACAGGTGAGGCAAAGGAAAGCCTGTTTTGCAGGAGAAGGGGAAGAAAGGCTATTGCCTGGCCAGCCTTGCCTCATGTACTCTGAGAAGAAGGTGGAGGGTGGGAATGGAGGGAACCAAGAGGTGACACCAGCATTATCTATCCAGGAAGAAGACGAAGCAGTAGAGGAAACTTTGAAAACTTTTGCTGTTCAAGCTCCTCAGAAACTACTGGAAGATTCAGTGATCTAAGCTAAAAGTGACCAAATCCCCAGCTGAGGACCTGGCTCCACTGCTGCAGGCATTATTCACTGTAGCATTCTGGGCTACATTCTGAAAAGCAAAATGGAAATAGAGTCCTATCCCAGTGCAATCTGAAGCAAGTTTTATCAAAGACAGGTGCAGTGCTCCATGAACCTACCTAAAATCATCTGTAACGATGTCAAGAGTATCAACATGCTCCAAAGTCTATCTAATCTATACTTTTCTGGGTCAGGAAACATTATAGAGCAAAGAATAAACCACAGATTATTCACATTACACATGGCCTACCACATACTAATTAGTAAAACAGAAAGTAATTATGCACTAAATAATCTCCTGCCTTCCTCACACTGCCCAGCACATCTGGTCCCATTGCAAAAACCATGAAATGATTCAACTTGAACAGCTCCAAGTTGACTGAACGATGGGAAATACACCTCTGGGTTCAACAGGAAAACTCTCTGCAATCAGCCAAAGCCCAGAGTTTCCCACCAAAGGAAATCACAAAGTTCAATGACCAATTGGAGCCTAACAAAACTCTGGGGCAAAACAATTCCACATCAGAAAGCACAAACAGAGCTGACAAGTCAGCCATCCATAAGGCAGCCACATCCTACAGGGAAGGACCCTGGCTCTAACAACACCTGGACCCCAGCCCTCAGGGAACACAGGGGCAGCAAAGCCCCTCAAGGCAAATATTGGAAATATTGGTAGGAAAATCTCCATTCAGTGATGATTCTTCACTGACAGACAGTACCTGTGAAGATCCATCACTCAGCTTGCCTAGAGTTAAAATCCACGTGATGAACTGCTATCCTAGGGCACTGCTTTTACTGTGAGTGCCACAGAGTGCCATACAGGATGTTCCAGAAAAGTCTCTGCTGCTGCCTTTACAGAATACACGTATCATTCCTTCAAAGAGTTCAAAAACCCAAAAGCTTCATGGCAGAGAGATGTGTTCTTTGAAAGCCTTCCAACTGGCTCTAATGACAGTCCTTCCTCTCAATCCTGTTGAAATCTGTTATCCCTTTCCTTTCCCTCTCCAGGGGTATTGCCAAAATTAATCCACCTACAGTGACACAGGTCACTGCACTTCCCCTTTCTGTCACTCATTGAGCTTTTTTTTTCTTTGACAGGAGGAACAGCCACTGTGACAGGAGACAGGAGGAACGACAGCCTCTGCCACAGGAGGAACAACAGCCTCTGCCAGAGGAGGAACAACAGCCTCTGCCACAGGAGGGAGCAGCAGGAGGAGGAAGACCCCCACAAAAAACACAACAGAGCAGAAGGAAGCAGCAAAGGGGGAAAAGAAACAACCAAAACCATGAGAGGAGAGCAGAAGGCCGTGACCAAAGGGGAAGAGCCCAAATGGAGAAAAGAGCAGAAAGAATCAATGAAAGAGGATTAAAACCCCTAGAAATGAGAAGAGAGCAGAACAAAGAGACACGAGGGGGGAAAGACACAATGCAATGAATTACAGACTTGAGAAGGAGGTGAGGAAATGGGAACAGAACAACCAAAAGCAACCAGAAAAGAAAGAAGCTACCAAAGGGGAAAAAGCAACCCCAAAAAAGAAGACAGCAGAAGGCAGCAAGAAAAGGGGAAAATAAGAAGGAAGTCACTTAAGGAAGTGAATAAAGGGAGGGAAAAAATCCCCCAAAACCTGGAAGAGAGCAGAAGGAAGAAACAACAGGGAAAAAAACACCACAGAAAAAGAGAGTGGAGAGAAGCAATGAAAAGAGAGAGAAAAAGCCCCCCCAAAAGCCAGGAGAGAGCAGAAAGAAGCAACAGTAATGGAAAAAGAAAAACCCAAACTAAACCCCACAAAAAAGAGCAGAGAGAAACAATGAAAAAGGAAAAAAACCAGCAAACAAGACAAGAGAATGAAGTGACAAAATGGGGGAAAAAAAGCAACCCCCAAAAAAGAGGGAAGAATGAAGCCAGGAAAGGGCAAAATTAAACAAAGCAAACCATGAAAACAGAGAGAAGAAGGAAGTGACAAAAGGAGAAACAAAACAAAACACAAAAGCCCAGAAGACAGCAGAAAGAAGCCATAAACAGGGAAACACATCCAACTCAACTCTAGAGTGTCAGGACATCAAAGTTATCAGATGGCACAATAAAAAATGGCTGCTTTCTCAATCTAAGTCTTAAGATTTTAAGTCTTAAGGGTGATTCTTAAGAATGTGATCACATTCACAGCCAATTCAAAAGAAGGAACAGATCCATTCCTAAGGCAGCTCAGCCCAACTCACTTTCCCTTGCAAAAAGCTGTGCAGCTCAGAGGAAAAAACCTGCCTTTGGCCCTGGGATGCACACATACATCAGAGCTCAGACCTGGAACAGCAGGACAGCCTGGGCACGGCTCCTTTCTGCTTTCCTCATACCTGTGTGTGTGCTGGGACATCCTCGTTTCCCTCAAGTCCTCCCAGACAGACGGGGAAGTGGCTTCTGTCCAGTCCATGTGCCATGAAGAGAAGCACTTGTGACCACTAAGGGGGAGCAAACAACTGTGTTAGCAGCAGCAAAGCTCCACTTTGCCTTTGCAGATACCCACAGCTCCCTGACACCCAGGAGCCCCTGGCACACCCAGCATTTGCTTGGTATGAAAGCCCTGTGGGGGCTGCCAGTGCTGGGGAGCCCCAGGGACAGAAGGACACTGCTGAGCCCCCATGGGAGCAGTGAGGAGGGCTCTGCTCTTCCTCATCAACACATGTGGAAACCCGGGGTCAGGCCAGGCCAGGCCATGTCTCCTCCTCAGCCCCTGGGAGAAGGCCAGGCCTGAGGAAGGCCCTGGGTGCTAACCTCAGCACGGGCACTGTAACCAGGGGCAGAGCCCCATCTCCTTCCCGGTGCTGGCCTGGCTGATGTCAGCTGCTCCCAGCACGCAGCTCCACTGGCCCAGGGCTGTGGCTGCCAGCACAGACAGGCCCACGCGTCTGGAAGCACCCTGGCTCCAGAGCAAAGCCAGACCAGCTCCCCTCCTGTCCCTGCCCCTGCCCCGGCCCAGGAGCAGACCCAGGCCCGGCAGAGCTGTGCACACCCCCAGCACTGCTCCAGGCCCAATGCAGCCTCACCAAGGCCCTTGTCTCTCCACAGGCCCAGCGCCACGGACGCCTCAGCACCAGCACACAGCTCTGCCCACAGGCCCAGCCTGCCTCTGCCCGCCCACAACCCCACACCCCATTGGCCACAGCTCAGCCAATCGGCAGCGCTGGACGAGGCCTGTCAGTCCCAGTGCTGGGGGCGGGGCCCAAGGCAGCCTGAGGGGCGGGAGATGGGGGGGCGGCCAGGCTGGGAGGAAGGGCTGGGGCCAGGGCCAGCACCAGGGCCCGGGCTTGGGGGCTCCAGGCACCCCTCCCCTCCTTCAGATCCCCTTTCTTCAGACAGCCCATCTAACCCAACAGCACCATTGAGTGAACCCTTTCTGGCAGCTCATGCTAGGATTTCTCTGCTGCAGCTTTCCCACGGGAAGAATGGGAATTCTGCCAGGTCTCTCCCTGCTTCCCACCTCCCCAACCCACCCGCATCGGGGCACGGGGAGGGACAGGGACTGGGACAGGGGGGCTTTCGGTCAGTTCCTCCCCAGGTGTTCTCCTTCTCAGCGGCAGAGGGCCGGGGGGCATTCCTCACACTCTCCCCGTTCTCCAGTGTGGGGTCCTGCCCACGGGAGACAGTCCTCCTTTCCCACAGGGCTTCAGCTCTTCCCCAGCTGCCCCAGCGTGGGTCACTGCTGTGGGTGCAGTCATAACATCACAGGATGTTCATCAGGCTCAGCCTGCTCCAGCCTGGGCCTCCACGAAGGCACAGATTCTTACATCTTCTGGCCAGAAGATGCCAGGAATGGTCTCTCAGACTGTGTCTGCTGCTCTGCAACAGAAGGGAAATCATCGGCTTTCCCTTCAAAATCATCTCCGGCTCCCAAACGACCGTGCCCACATGAGTGGGTAATTCCAAGCAAAGACTCTTTCAAAGAGCTTTCAGGAAAACGCTTCCTTGGTGTTCTGCTCCAAAGTGCCCTTGCTCGTGCCCAGGCCTCAGCTGGAGTTGGGAGCAAACCTGACCCAGGAGCTCCCACTGTCCCAGGAGCCCGGCCCAGCTCCCAGCAGGAAAGCAGGCGAAGGCCTCCAATCTTCTGTCCCCTCTGGGCTCCTTTGAATTGTCCTGGGAGCTCCAGGGAACCTGCTCAGAAAGACACTGAAGTCCTCACTGATGTTCCCTCCCTGGGCTGGGGAGAAATCACAGAGTCACAGCATCACAGGGGTTGGGAGGGATCTCGAGAGAGCAGGCTCCCCAGCTGATATTGCACAGGTCGGCGTCTAGATGGGTCTGCAGAGAAGGAGACTCCACACCCCCTGGGCAGCCTGTCCCAGGGCTCCCTCACCCTCACTGGGGAAAAGTCCTTCCCCATGTTGGTGTGGAACTTCCTGTGCTCCAACTTGCAGCCGTTGCCCCTTGTCCTGTTGTCCAGCAGAGTCATTGCTCCTGATCCAACTGAGTTGGGCAGGAGAATCACCTTTCCTTGTCTCCCCATGGGACAGCACCCCCAGGCAGGGACAGGGAGGGAGGGGACTCCTTTCCCCCCTGTGGAGGGAGGGGACTCAGGCGAGTCACTCCAGGCACCTCAGGCCTTGCAGCCCCGGGGCGCAGCTCTGGCCTATGGCTGCCACAAACCCTCCGGAGCTGGGATTCCTCTTGCCCCAGTTCCAGTGGGCACAAAACAGGCACCTGCTGCCTGGGAGCTGCTGGTCCCTGGTCCCATGGAATTACTGGGGGTGGAGGCCAGGAGGGAGGGGTTCAGATGCCAACCCCTGCTGACACCAGAGGGGCCAGAAGTGGCCCAAGAGATGTGCAGGGTGATTCCAGGTCCAATGGAGCAATGCCAAAGGAGGGCAGTGTCTGGGAGCAGCGTTTCTGAGCCTGGTGGGGAATTCCTTTGGCCAAATGACAGGACAGCAGATGATCACGGTTAGGACAACAATCCCTTGTTCTTAGGAGTTTCCTCATGCGCTGCTAGTGAATGGCATGTTCCTCTATTGGAGTGATAGGACCACCTGTCAGTCAGCACCCCCAGGCTCCTCTCTGCCAGGCAGCTTCATGGCCACTCTGCCCCAAGCCTGTAGCGCTGCCTGGGGTTATGATGGCCCAAGTGCAGCACCCAGCACTTGGCACTGTCCTTGCCACTGCCCTGGATCTTCCTCTCGCTCAAGTCTGGTGGAAAACCCTCCAGAGAGCTTGGGCTCAGCCTAAGGCAGGAGACATTTGTTATCCTTTGTGGGGCAAGGAAACCACCTCTATCACAGCTCATCTCAAACAGAAAGGATTTTATTGGAGAGGAGAAGACACAAAAAGCTTCTGAAATGCTTTCTCAAATAAAGCAGAAGCTCTCAAATCAGTAGGCATCTTCTCCTGAGGCACGTTTGAACTGTTGATTTCTTGTGGTCCTGGGATGTTCACATTTACAGTCTTCTGTCCTGCAAATACATAAAAAACCCATGAACTGATGGAACATGAAATAGGAAACTTCTTGTTTAGAGCATAAGTTGTAACTGGGATCAAGGCTAGCAAGAAATGCTTAGGAAAGCAATGGATGTCATCTGTCTGGACTTCTGTAAAGCCTCTAACACAGTCCCCTACAACATCCTTCTCTCTAAACTGGAGAGATACAGATTTTATGAGTGGACTATTTGTTGGATAAGGAATTGCTGGATAATAAATCACTTTCCGTTATTCTGTGCTGAGTCTGTTTTGCCCATTGCAAAAATTGGAGAGTGATCCCTCTGTCCTTATCTCAGGGTCTAAGCCTCCAAAAATACATTTTCTCTCCTTTTCAGCTGAAGAGAGGAGTGAGCGAGCGGCTTGGTGGGCATTCGGCCTCTAGCCAGGGCCAAAACCACCACAGCTCCTCATCCCATTGCTCCATGGCCTTACAAACAGTCCCTCCCAGGTGTCCTCTAGGTCCCTTCAGGGACTGGAAGGCTGCTCTAAAGTCTCCCCTCAGCCTTAGCCTCTCCAGGCTGAACAAGCCCAACTCTCTCAGCCTGTCTTTGTAGGATGGGGTGCTCCAGACATGTGCTCATCCACACGGCCTCCTCTGGACCTGCTTCAAGAGGTCCATGTCCTTGTTCTCCTCAGGACTCCAGAGCTGGAGACAGTACTGCAGGTGGGGTCTCACCCCAGCAGAGCAGAGGGGAAGAATCCCCTCCCTCGACCCACTGGCCACAGTTCTTTAGATGGAACCTGGGATGCAATTGGCCTCCTGGGCTGCAAAGTGAAGCCTTTGGAAGCTGTGGAGGTGCCGTAAGTGATCTGTGACCTGAGCTGTGCCTCTGCCTGGTCCTTCTGGCTGCACTGAGCTGCCATGGGAGAGGCGTGGTGTTTGCAGAGCTCTGGAGGCAGCTGTAAGGCAATTTTGCAAAGCAGTTCCCACTGGTCTCCTTCTGTATTCCATGAGATTTATTGGCAGGTTCATGCTGGCTGACCACCACTGATGCTACAGCATCAGTTGTTTCAACCACTTTTATCCTTCCTTCCTTCCTTCCTTCCCTCCCTCCCTCCCTCCCTCCTTCCTTCCTTCCTTCTTTCCTTCCTTCCTTCTTTCCTTCCTTCCTGTTTGGAAGTATTCAGTTTGTGGCTGGAGTTGGGGCTCAGAATCATTCATGGCTGTGTCCCCTGAGTGCATCTTCCTGTGGCTGGAGCAGCCCTGGCTCGAGCAGTTCCCTACGCAGGGAGCCCCGTGGGCACGGCGATGCCGGCATTCCTGGCTGGCACTGGCACTGGCACCAGCGGTGTTCCTTTCCCATGCATGATGCCTCGAAGAGCATTATATGAAAATGCTTATCATAATAACCAATGTAAAAAGTTGTTTGAGCCAGGGAAAGTTTGGGAGGCAGGAAGTAAGCATATTCCACCCCTGTAAATCCCCACAGTGTGTCTTCCTGAGCTACTTGGTGAAGAATTTCTGTTTCTTTCCACATATTATCTAAATCTGCTTCAGTTTCTTGTTCTCAATTTCTGTCTGCACAACAGCTTTGATTTATTGCTGTGCACACACCTCCTTCCTTGGCAAGCAGCAGAGGGTTGAGTCCCCTTTTATCTTTTTTCTTCCAAGGAGTTCATAAAATTCCTGGTGGAGGGTGTGAGTGATGAAATACTTGGTCTCCAGGAACCAGGTATCCTAAAGAACATGTTCCGCTCCATTTATGGCTGTATGGTTCACATTACAGTGACCACAGCTTCCATAGTCTCCAAGCCACCGTGTGTTGGTGGTTCGGTTGTAGTTTCACTGGGGCAGGAAGCTGGATTCCCAGTGTTAGTTACTTCAATCACAACCTCATCAGACTCCATGAGAATAGCTGGGTGTTTCAGAAATCTGGGTGGGGAAAGCCGATGATTTCCCTTCTGTTGCAGAGCAGCAGACACAGTCTGAGAGACCATTCCTGGCATCTTCTGGCCTAAAGGGAATTTCAGGGCTGCTTCAGTGTGAAGTATTCTGGCAGCTCCTGCTCACAAACACCCTGGCCATCCCCTGCTCCCTTCATCCAGCTGCTCAGAGAAGTATGCCACTGCTCTTTGAGAAGGTCCCAAATGCTGAGCCAGGACTCCCAGGGCTCCTCCTGCTTTCTCATGTGAAAAGAGCCAAAAGGATTTGATCACGTCCAACTGCCTCGAAGCTGGAGCTTCTGAAGTATATGAAAAAGTTTCTGGGCTGCTTTTGCCCCCACCAGTGTGTCAGGATTATTTTTCAGGAGTTCCTAAAGAGGAAAGCAGCAGGTATTTTTGAATTGCCATGTAATTTGCCTGTGAACGTACATTTGTGTGTTATAGTGCTTCTTGCTTGATGTTGGAGTTTTGCGTGGCTGGGTTCAGGTGGGGAAGGGGAGCTGCAGGGGTGGCTGCTGCAAGAAGCAGCCAGAAGCTCTCTGCAGGCCCCAGAGAGCAAACACCAGCTGGCTCAAGGCCGGAGTCGTTGTTGACCAAGGCCGAGCCCATCAGCGATGGTCACAGCGCCTCTGGGAATCACAGTGAGGAGAAAAAATCCTGCAAACAGCTGCTTTTTGCCCCCAGAGAAGGGAGTGAGAAGATGTAAGAATCTGTGAATTTGTGGAGGCCCAGGCTGGAGCAGGCTGAGCCTGATCAACATCCTGTGATGTTAGGACTGCACCCACAGCAGTGACCCACGCTGGGGCAGCTGGGGAAGAGCTGAAGCCCTGTGGGAAAGGAGGACTGTCTCCCGTGGGCAGGACCCCACACTGGAGAATGGGGAGAGTGTGAGGAATGCCCCCCGGCCCTCTGCCGCTAAGAAGGAGAACATCTGGGGAGGAACTGACCGAAAGCCCCCCTGTCCCAGTCCCTGTCCCTCCCGTGCCCCGATGCGGGTGGGTTGGGGAGGTGGGAAGCAGGGAGAGACCTGGCAGAATTCCCATTCCTCCTGTGGGAAAGCTGCAGCAGAGAAATCCTAGCATGAGCTGCCAGAAAGGGTTCACTCAATGGTGCTGTTGGGTTAGATGGGCTGTCTGAAGAAAGGGGATCTGAAGGAGGGGAGGGGTGCCTGAAGCCCCCAAGCCCGGGCCCTGGTGCTGGCCCTGGCCCCAGCCCTTCCTCCCAGCCTGGCCGCCCCCCCATCTCCCGCCCCTCAGGCTGCCGGGCCTCTGGCCCCTTGGGCCCCGCCCCCAGCGCTGGGACTGACAGGCCTCGTCCAGCGCTGCCGATTGGCTGAGCCGTGGCCAATGGGGTGTGGGGTTGTGGGCGGGCAGAGGCAGGCTGGGCCTGTGGGCAGAGCTGTGTGCTGGTGCTGAGGCGTCGGTGGCGCTGGGCCTGTGGAGAGACAAGGGCCTTGGTGAGGCTGCATTGGCCCTGGAGCAGTGCTGGGGGTGTGCACAGCTCTGCGGGGCCTGGGTCTGCTCCTGGGCCGGGGCAGGGGAAGGGACAGGAGGGGAGCTTGTCTGGCTTTGCTCTGGAGCCAGGGTGCTTCCAGACGCGTGGGCCTGTCTGTGCTGGCAGCCACAGCCCTGGGCCAGTGGAGCTGTGTGCTGGGAGCCGCTCCCATCAGCCAGGCCAGCACTGGGAAGTAGACGGGGCTCTGCCCCTGGTAACAGTGCCTATGCTGAGGTTAGCATCCAGGGCCTTCCTGAGGCCTGGCCTTCTCCCAGGGGCTGAGGAGGAGAGATGGCCTGGCCCGGCCCGGCCCAGCCTTGGGCTTCCTCATGTGTAGTTGAGAAAGAGCAGAGCCCTCCTCTCTCCTCTCATGGGGGCTCAGCAGTGTCCTTCTGTCCCTGGGACTCCCCAGCACTGGCAGCCCCACAGGGCTTTACTACCAAGCAAAGGCTGGGTGTGCCAGGGGCTCCTGGGTGTCAGGGAGCTGTGGGTATCTGCAAAGGCAAAGTGGAGCTTTGCTTCTGCTAACACAGTTGTTTGCTCCCCCCGTAGTGGTCACAAGTGCTTCTCTTCATGGCACGTGGACTGGACAGAAGCCACTTCCCCGTCTGTCTGGGAGGACTTGAGGGAAACGAGGACGTCCCAGCACCCACACAGGTATGAGAGAGCAGAAAGGAGCCGTGCCCAGGCTGTCCTGCTGTTCCAGGTCTGAGCTCTGACGTATGTGTGCAGTACAGGATCAAAGGCAGGGTTTTCTCCTCTGAGCTGCACAGCTTTTGCAAGGGAAAGTGAGTTGGGCTGAGGAATGGATCTGTTCCTTTTTTGAAATTGGCTGTGAATGTGATCACATTCTTAAGAATCACTCTTAAGACTTAAAATCTTAAGGCTTAAATTGAGAAAGCAGGCATTCTTTATTGTGCCATCTGATAACTTTGATGTCCTGACACTCCAGAGTTGAGTTGGATGTGTTTCCCTGTTTATGGCTTCTTTCTCCTGTCTTCTGGGATTTGTGTTTTGTTTTGTTTCCCCTTTTGTCACTTCCTTCTCTCTGTTTTCATGGCTTGCTTTGTTTCTTTTTGCCCTTTCATGGCTTCATTCTTCTCTCTTCTTTTTTTTGGGGGTTGGTTTTTTCCCTCCTTTTTTTCACTTCTTTCTCTTGTCTTGTTTGCTGGTGTTTTCCTACTTCATTGTTTCTCTCTGCTCTTTTTTGTGGGGTTTAGTTTGGGATTTTCTTTTTCCATTATTGTTGCTTTTTCTGCTCTCTCCTGGCTTTTGGGGGGGCTTTTTCTCTCTCTTTTCATTGTTTCTCTCCACTCTCTTTTTCTTTGGTGTTTTTTCCCCTGTTGTTTCTTCCTTCTGCTCTCTTCCAGGTTTTGGGGGATTTTGTTCCTCCCTTTATTCACTTCCTTAAGTGACTTCCTTCTTATTTTCCCCTTTTCTTGCTGCCTTCTGCTGTTTTCTTTTTTGGGGGTCGCTTTTTCCCCTTTGGTAGCTTCTTTCTTTTCTGGTTGCTTTTGGTTGTTCTGTTCCCATTTCCTCACATCCTTCTGAAGTCTTTAATTCATTGCATTGTGTCTTTTCCCCCTCGTGTCTCTTTGTTCTGCTCTCTTCTCATTTCTAGGGGTTTTAATCCTCTTTCATTGCTTCTTTCTGCTCTTTTCTCCATTTGGGCTCTTCCCCTTTGGTCACTGCCTTCTGCTCTCCTCTCGTGGGTTTGGTTGTTTCTTTTCCCCCTTTGCTGCTTCCTTCTGCTCTGTTGTGTTCTTTGGGGAGGTCTTCCTCCTCCTCCTGCTTCCTCCTGTGGCAGAGGCTGTCGTTCCTCCTGTGGCAGAGGCTGTCGTTCCTCCTGTGGCAGAGGCTGTGGTTCCTCCTGTGGCAGAGGCTGTGGTTCCTCCTGTGGCAGTGGCTGTCGTTCCTCCTGTGGCAGAGGCTGTGGTTCCTCCTGTGGCAGTGGCTGTCGTTCCTCCTGTGGCAGTGGCTGTGGTTCCTCCTGTGGCAGAGGCTGTCGTTCCTCCTGTGGCAGAGGCTGTGGTTCCTCCTGTGGCAGAGGCTGTGGTTCCTCCTGTGGCAGTGGCTGTGGTTCCTCCTGTGGCAGAGGCTGTGGTTCCTCCTGTGGCAGAGGCTGTGGTTCCTCCTGTGGCAGTGGCTGTGGTTCCTCCTGTGGCAGAGGCTGTCGTTCCTCCTGTGGCAGAGGCTGTCGTTCCTCCTGTGGCAGAGGCTGTGGTTCCTCCTGTGGCAGTGGCTGTGGTTCCTCCTGTGGCAGAGGCTGTCGTTCCTCCTGTGGCAGAGGCTGTGGTTCCTCCTGTGGCAGAGGCTGTGGTTCCTCCTGTGGCAGTGGCTGTCGTTCCTCCTGTGGCAGTGGCTGTCGTTCCTCCTGTGGCAGTGGCTGTCGTTCCTCCTGTCTCCTGTCACAGTGCCTGTTCCTCTCTCCTGTCAAAGAACAAAAAAGCTCAATCAGGGACAGAAAGGAGCAGTGCAGTGACCTGTGTCACTGTAGATGGATTGCTTTTGGTAATACCCCTGGAGAGGGATTCAATATGGAGGACAAAAGGAGCTCACGGTGATGGGATTCAGTAGCTTCAGTCCATTAATCAATACTGGGCTGTGCAGTAAATTTCCCCCAGCACTGCCTGGGCTCTGCACCTCTGAGAGTTCCTGTCCATCCTGTATTAGTGTTCTGACAGGTGCTCACAGGGAGCTGCCATTGATTGTCCTCCCCTGAGGAGGGGATTGGTTTGCTCAGCGTGTGCAGTGTCAGGAGTTCTCTCTCACAGCCTTTGTGTGCTGTGCCAGGAGGTTTGGTGGCATGACAACAGAATTACCTTTTGAAGATCAGAATCTGGAGGATTAAAAGCAGAAACATCACCTGAGATGTACTTTTCTTAGGTGACATTGTGCAGTGGTCAGAAGATCTGAGTTTTCAGTCTTGCAGCTCTGTCCTGTAGATTCTGAAATCCAAGAGGTGATCAGCCTTTCTGGGATGTGGTGGTTTGTTAGGAGAAAGCAGGGACAGATCCTGGCATGTGGTCAGCAATGAGCCCCCGGGCGTTAGGGACTTCCTGTGGAACTGGTCCTTATCCCTCTGGTGTGTGGGAGCAGTGGGAGTTGAACAAAGCAGGGAAAGGCTGAAGCTGCCCCTGCTCTTGACCTGAAGATGTCTGATAGAAATCCTGTGCCGTGGAGCATGGTGGTGGAAGGACCAAGAAGTGCCGTATCTCCTCGTCCTCTTAACAAATCTTTAAAGATTTCATATGTAAAATTTCACACCTAAAACCAAATTTCAGTGTTGCTGCAGTGAGGAAAAGGAAACCGATTCTTTTTGGATGGTGACAGTGGGATGTGGTCACGGACTTTGTGAGGGACAGAAAGCTGGCTAGAAGTCAGGTTGGGTTCTGAAAAGGGCAGAGGGCTCTTTTTTGAGGTTTGTGGAGTGCTGGGGAGATGGGGGTTGGTGTGTTTGCAGAATGAACTGACTCTGCCTTCATGTTCCCCTCTTGGGGACAACAGGGAAAGAGGAATGATTTCAAGAGGCTGTTAATTAGCTCTGTCCCTGCAGGGTCTGTGACCTTGGGTCCTGCTTTGTGAAACCTCACCTGCTTAGCAGATAACAGCCATGGTCCAGCTTTATAATGTTCCTGATACCCAGCCAGCAATTTTGGGGTGTGGGTGAGATGACACTAGTGGCCAACCCCTTAGAATGGCATTTCTGTGGTTACACTAGTTGACTTCTCACATATTAGGTTAGGAGGGGTGAGGCATTTTTTTGGTGGGTGAAATGTTGGTCATTGCCTGAAACCCTGTTTTCCTTTTGCATTTCTCTCTATTGCCCCCTCTCCAGTCAGGAATTCCAGGTATAAATTCCAAGTCCACATGTGTACCTCCATCCAGCACTTGGAGAATTCCTTCTTTGAGGATCCAGTAGTACCAAAGTCTGGATCTGAAACACAGGAGCTGATGAAAGGTTCCTGTTTGCTGAGTTGAGTGAAAGGTGTCCAGATTGAGATGTACAAGGGCCCGTTCGTTTCCCTCCTCCATTTCCTTATATCTGGTGGTTTCATACACAGATTTGGATGGTCCTCACCATGTTTCAAGATATCCCTTCTATTGCTTCTTGCAAATGGGTTCTGTAGAGTGGCAGTAGTTCCAAGAGTTGTTACCCTGAGCTGGATCCAAGGATCATTGGCCTTGAGGGGCTTTGCTGCCCCTGTGTTCCCTGAGGGCTGGGGTCCAGGTGTTGTTAGAGCCAGGTTCCTTCCCTGTAGGATGTGGCTGCCTTATGGATGGCTGACTTGTCAGCTCTGTTTGTGCTTTCTGATGTGGAATTGTTTTGCCCCAGAGTTTTGTTAGGCTCCAATTGGTCATTGAACTTTGTGATTTCCTTTGGTAGGAAACTCTGGGCTTTGGCTGATTGCAGAGATTTTTCCTGTTGACCCCAAAGGTGTATTTCCCATCGTTCAGTCAACTTGGAGCTGTTCAAGTGGAATCATTTCATGGTTTTTGCAGTTGGACCAGATGTGCTGGGCAGAGTGAGGAAGGTAGGAGATTATTTAGTGCATAATTACTTTCTGTTTTACTAATTAGTATGTGGTAGGCCATGTGTAATCTGAAGAATCTGTGGTTTCTTATTTGCTCTATAATGTTTCCTGACCCAGAAAAGTATAGATTAGATAGCCTTTGAAGCATGTTGATACTCTTGACATGGTTACAGATGATTTTAGGTAGGTTCATGGAGCCTTGCAACTGTCTTTGATAAAACTTGATTCAGATTGCACTGGGATAGGAGTCAATTTCCATTTTGATTTTCAGAATGTAGCCCAGAATGCTGCAGTGAATAATGCCTGCAGCAGTGGAGCGAGGTCCTCAGCTGGGGATTTGGTCACTTTTAGCTTAGATCACTGAATCTTCAAGTAGTTTCTGAGGAGCTTGAACAGCAAAAGTTTTCAAAGTTTCCTCTAGTGTTTCGTCTTCTTCCTGGATAGATAATGCTGGTGTTACCTCTTGGTTCCCTCCATTGCCACCCTCCACCTTCTTCTCAGAGTACATGAGGCAAGGCTGGCCAGGCAATAGCCTTTCTTCCCCTTCTCCTGCAAAACAGGCTTTCCTTTGCCTCACCTGTATCCTGGGCTTTGGCATCTCTGCCAGTGGGAAAGCCTTTTCTTTGGGAGAATGTCCATCAAGATCTGCAGAATATTTTCACACAGCAAAAATGCCAATTCCAACCTGCTTTATTCAGATGCACACCTGGGTCTTTTCCCACTGCCCAAATACCAAATACTCAAATTCTTCTCTCCAGACCTGGCTAGTACAAAACACTGCCAACTGGCTATCACAGCTTTGAAGACCATGAAAATCTTGGTCATTAGTCAAGGTTCCCGTTATATTAGGTTATAAAAGTTCCTGTGTGAGGCTCTGGAGTTACAGATCTTGGAAATGGCATTCCTTCTACTCCAGTAATTGCTAATTTGACTCCAGTATCCATGTTCAATAAATAGTCCATTTAATAAAAATAAATCTGATTCCATTGATAATCCTTGTCATTTTTTCTTCTTTGGCAAATCTTAATGGCCAAATGAAAATCTCCTTCAAAAGGGGAAAAGAAATGTGAAGTTCTATAGCACTGAAAATGTGTTTTCTATGTAGGAAATCTGGCAGAAGGATGTGTTTGAAAGGAGCTTGTGGGTGAGACTGTGTGTTTCAAATGACAGTCTCAGTTCCTTTAGCAGCCAGCTGAGACCTGATCTGAAGGGCTCTGCATGTTCTGGGACATGCCCAGTAACTGGTGTTCCTGAGACACAGTCAGTATATGTTTGCTTTCCTTTCTGCACCCTGTTCTGAGTGTCATAACCATTTGAGCTGTCCTCGTAGCTCCTTCCTGCCTAATCCTGTGTCCCCTCTGTACTTAGGCAGTGGATGATCATGACACTACAGAGAAGCTGCTGTGTCTTTCCTGCACCAGTCAGGGGATTTTTTCTGGCTTGTCTAATAGTGGTTTTGTCCTGAGCAATGGGACAATGTATTTGATATCCATTGCTTTCATTTCAGAACCAGAGGTTTGTTCTGAGTGGTATCAAACAGCTGGGCACAGGGATGCATTTGTTACTGAATGCCAACACAGGTTTATACCCCAGCACTGAAATGCAGCAACTGAACCAGGGAATCTGCAGCTCGCTGCTCACTGAATAGGTACAATATAACCCTGGGAGTGCTGTGAATTTTCCCCTGCCCTCACTGCTGCCTTCTCCTATTTCTGAGCAGTTCTTGCTAACCACATCATCTCCACACTGTGCACCTCTTCAAGGCGGTAAATAGCGATTGAATGTTTTTGTGCTGCTTCCCTCTCCTGCAGTGTCGTTACCTGCAGCAGTCTCTAGACATTTTTCATCTTCATGGGGGGTTTTCTGGAGCAGTGAAGGAGCAGGAACTTTGAAAATCCAGTGTAGGTTTAGTCTCTGTGTTATCAAATAGGACTCCTATGGATGGCATGTGTTAAGTGGGTCGTGTCAATGTTCAGATTTGCTGCAGTTTGATCATTCTGTGGCTTTCTGTGTTTTCTGTCATATCCCAGAAAGTAAGACAGAAATTGCAGCAAAGTGTGAGAGGGACTTACATTAGTCAAGACTGTTCCTAGTGATCCTTCTTCCTGCTTCTCTCCCTGTCAGAAAAGTGATGCTTGAACCTTGCTACTAGAGTCTTTGTTTGCAGGTACTTGAAGTAGAGTGTGATCTAACCCAGGAGATGGGGAGAGCTGTGTATCTCTTAAAGGCTGGAAATAGCAATCACTGGCAGTTGACAGCCTTGAGGAGATGCAGAGCTTGTAACAGTGCCTGCATGGCTGAAACCCTCAACTAGGAAAAGCATTGCCCTGTTTCCCAGGGATCTTCCCCAGTATCTCCCCGTTTTGACCCAGTGCCGTGTTCTGTGGGGTGGCGTATTGAAAGGCACGGCCCCTCCCAGCAGCACAAGATGTTCTGCTTCCACCTGATGTTCTGTTTGTTCACCTCCATTGCAGCTCTGAGCTGAATTCTGACAGAGCCTTCAAAGCTGCTGACCATGACCCAGACTGTTCTGCGTAAGGCCAAGGACATGATAATGCCTACAAACATCTGCCAGAGCCATCTCAACTTTGGGAACCAAGACCAGGTACAGCTCTGAGATTTCTTTTTCCAAGTACAGTTATTGTTGCTCCTTGAGTGTTCTCACTTCTTCCTCGAATTCCTCCCCCTCATGTTCCTCCTCCGAATATTGCTCCCCCTGGTGTTCCTTCTTGTATTCCTTCTCCTATTCCATCTTGTATTCCTTCTCTTCTTCTTCCTCATATTCCTCTTTATATTTCTTCCTTGAATTTCTCTTACTCCTCCTCCAGCTCCTCCTCCTCCCATTACTCCTTCTCCCATCTCGTCCTTCTTTTCCTCATATTAATTCTTGTCTTCCTTCTTCTGTTCCTTCTCGTATTCTTCCTCCTCCATTTCCTCATATTCATCCCTGTATTCCTTCCTGGATTCTTCTTCCTTCTTTGTCCTCTTCTTCCTCCATCTCATCTTCCTCCTCATCCTCCTGCCTTACCTGTATTTATCCTTAGTATTCCTCCTCATACAGTTCATTGTCAGTCCTCATCCGCATCCTCCTCCACGTCCACATATGCCTCCTCCTCATATTCATCCCTGTATTCCTTTCTGGATCCTTCTTCCTCCTCGTCCTCTTCTTCCTCCAACTCCTCCTCTTCTTCCTTTGTCTAATCCTCATCCTCATCCTCGTATTCTTCCTCCTCCTTACCTGTAGTTCCTCCTTAGTATTCCTTCTCATATTGTTCAGTGTCTGTCTTCCACCTTCTCCACCTCATCTTTCGCCTCCGCCTCCTCCTCCTCCTCATATTCCTCCCTGTATTGCTTCTTGGATTCTTCCTGCTCCTCGTACTCTTCTTCCTCCATCTCATCCTCATCCTCATCCTCGTCCACTTACCAGTATTCTTCCTTATTATTCTTCCTCATACTGTTCATTGTCAGTCCTCCTCCAGCTCCACCTCCACCTGTACCTCCTCCTACTCCTCCTCATATTTCTCTCTGTATTCCTTTCTGGATTTTTGTCTTCCTTCTCATTGTTGGCTTCTTCCTCCATCTCATCCTCTTCCTCCTTTTCCTCCACTGACCTGTATTCTTCCTTAATATTCTGTATCTCATCCTGTTACATTGTCTGTCCTCTCCTCCTCCTCCTCCTCCTCCCTCCTCCTCCTCCTCCTCCTCATATTCCTTCTTGGATTCTTCTTCCTCCTCGTTCTTTTCTTCCTCTGTCTCCTCCTCCTTGTCGTATTCTTCCTCCACTTCCCTGTATTCTTCCTTAGTATTCATTCTCATACTCTTCATTGTCTTCATACTCCTCCGCCTCAACATCCTCATATTCCTCTCTGTATTCAATCTTGGATTCTTCTTCCTCGTCGTCTTCTTCCTCTTCTCATCTTTCTGTCTCATCATCTCTTCGTATTCTTCCTCCACTTACCTGTATTCCTCCTTAGGATTCTTCCTTATATACTCTTCATTGCCTGTCTTCCTCCTGCTCCTCCACCTCCTCCTCGTATTACTTCTTGGATTCTTCCTCCTCCTCGTCGTCTTTTCTTCCTCTGTCTCATCCTCATCCTCCTATTATTCCTCCATATTCCTGTATTCCTTCTTTGTATTCATTCTCATACTCTTCATTGTCTATCTTCATCCTCCTGCACCTCCATCTCCTCCTCTTCCTCATATTCCTCTCTGTATACAATCTTGGATTATTCTTCCTCCTCGTCCTCTTCTTCCTCTGTCTCATCGTCATCCTCATATTCTTCCTTCACTTACCTGTATTCTTCCTTAGTCTTCTTCCCTGTATTCTTCATAGCCTGTCTTCCTCCTCCTCCACCACCTCCTCCTCCTTGTATTCCTTCTTGCATGATCTTCTTCCTCCTCGTTCTTTTCTTTCTCTGTCTCATCATCCTCCTCCACTTACCTGTATTCCTGCTTAGTATTCTTCCTCATATTCTTCATTGTCTGTCTTCCTCCTCCTCTGCCTCCTCCGCCTCCTCATATTCCTTCTTGAATTCTTCTTCCTCATCTTTCTTCTCTTCCTCTTTCTGATCCTCATCCTCCTATTCTTCCTCCACTTACCTGTATTCTTCCTTAGTATTCATTCTCATACTCTTCATTGTCTATCTTCATCCTCCTGCGCCTCCACCTCCTCCTTCTCCTCATATTCCTCTCTGTATTCAATCTTGGATTCTTCTTCCTCCTCTGTCATCATCTTCTTCCTCCTTCTCAACCTCTTTTCTGTCTCATCGTCATCCTCGTATTCTTCCTCCACTTACCTGTATTATCCTATATTGTTCCTCTATCTTCATTGTCTATCTTCCTCCTCTCCTTCCATATTCTTCTATCTTGTTCCTCTGTTCTTCTTCTCTCCTCTCGTCCTCCTCCTCCATCTTCCTCTCCTGTATTGCTTCTTGGATTCTTCCTGCTCCTCGTCCTCTTCTTCCTCCATCTCATCCTCATTCTTCCTCCACTTACCTGTATTCTTCCTTAGTATTCTTCCTCATACTGTTCATTGTCTGTCCTCCTCCAGCTCCACCTCCACCTGTACCTTCTCCTCCTCCTCCTCATATTCCTCTCTGTATTCCTTTCTGGATTTTTCTTCCTCCTCGTCCTCTTCTTCCTCCATCTCATCCTCATTCTTCCTCCACTTACCTGTATTCTTCCTTAGTATTCGTTCTCATACTCTTCACTTGTCTGTCCTCATCCTCCTTCACCTCCTCCTCCTCCTCATATTCCTCTCTGTATTCAATCTTGGATTCTTCTTCCTCCTCGTCATCTTTTCTTCCTTCTCAACCTCTTTTCTGTCTCATCCTCATCCTCGTATTCTTCCTCCACTTACCTGTATTCCTCCTTAGTATTCTTCCTCATATTCTTCATTGTCTGTCTTCCTCCTCTGCCTCCTCCTCATATTACTTCTTGGATTCTTCTTCCTCTTCGTTCTTTTCTTCCTCTGTCTCATCCTCCTCCTCGTATTCTTCCTCCCCTTCCCTGTATTCTTCCTTAGTATTCATTCTCATACTGGTCATTTGTCTGTCTTCATCCTCCTCCACCTCCACCTCCTCCTCCTCCTCATCTTCCTGTATTCCTCTCTGTTCTTCCTCATTCGTATCTCTTCTTCCTCCGTCGTCATCCTCCTCCTTCCTCGTCCACTTACCTGTATTCTTCCTTAGTATTCTTCCTCATACTGTTCATTGTCTGTCCTTCCTCCTGCTCCTCCTCCTCCTCCTCCTCCTCCTCCTCCTCGTATTCCTCCTCATATTACTTCTTGGATTCTTCTTCCTCCTCCTCATTCTTCTTCCTCCTCTTTCTTCCTCTTTCATCTTCATCATATTCTTCCTCCACTTACCTGTATTCTTCCTTAGTATTCTTCCTCATATTCTTCATTGTCTGTCTTCCTCCTCCTCTACCTCCTCCTCCTCCTTGTATTCCTTCTTGCATTCTTCTTCCCTCTCCTTCTTTTCTTCCTCCATCTTATCCACCTCCTCGTATCCCCTTCCCAATATTCTTCCTTATTATTCATTCTCACACTCTTCCTTGTCTCTCCTCCTCCAGCTCCACCTCCACTACCACCTTCTCCTCCTCATATTCCTCTCTGGATTCCTTTCTGGATTCTTCTTAGTCCTTCTCCGCTTCTTCCTCCATCTCATCCTCCTCCTTGTTTTCCTCCATTTACCCTTATTCCTCCTTAGTATTTTTCCTTATATTCTTCATTGTCTGCCTTCCTCCTCTTTTGCCTCCTCCTCCTCCTTGTATTTCTTTCTGGATTCTTCTTCCTCCTCGTCCTCTTCTTCTTCTGTCTCATCCTTATCCACATATTCTTCCTCCACTTATCTGTATTCTTCCTCAGTATTCATTCTCATAACTTTCATTGTCTGTCTTCACCTCCTCCACCTCCCCCTCCTCCTCATATTCCTCTCTGTATTCCCTTCTGGAGTCGTCTTCTTTGTCATCTCCTTTCCTCTTTCTCAACCTCTTCTTCCTCTGTCTCATCCTTGTCCTCATATTCTTCTTCCTCTTGCCTGTATTCTTCTTTAATGTTCTTCCTCGTTTTTTTCATTGTCTGTGTTGTTGTTCCTCCTCCTCCTTTGTATTCCTTCTCAGATTCTTCTTCCTCCTCCTCAGCTTCTTCCCTGTCTGACCTGTATTCCTCCTTAGTATTCCTCTTCATATTGATCATGATTACTTTTCCGCCTCCTCATCTTCCTCCTCCTCTGCCACCTCCTCTTCCTCACATTCCTTCTCTTTTTCCTCCTCCTATTCCTCCTCCAATGCCTTCTTGTATTCCTTAACCTCTTCCTCATCATATTCCTCTTCTGTTTATTCTTCTGTTCCTCCTCCAATTCCTCCTCCTGCTTGGCTTTCTTTTCTTTCCCATATTCATCTTCCTATTACTCCCTTTATTCCTTTTCCGACTTCTCCTCCTGTTCCTCCTCCACCTCCTCTTTTTCCTGTCCCTTAGTTCCCATCTTTCTCTTCCTTGGCGTGTTCCTTTCCTGCTTCCTGTTGATCTAGATGTTCTCTACCCGACAGTATCCTGTACCCCACCTGCACTGCGTCCCAGCCCCTGATGCCATAGGGAAGGCAGCAGCGTTCCAGGCAGTGCTACAGACAGTGCTCTGCAGAGCAAACCCCTCCATACAAACCAAGGGGCAGTTCAAAGCCCCCAGAACAATTGGGTCAACAAGATACAAGCTGTGTCACAGGGCAGCCTGTAGCGTGCAAGAAAGCACCCAAGGTGCAGTGCCCAGTGCGCTCCCGGCCGGAGCCGTGCCGCAGACCGTACAATAGCACAGCACCCAGTGCAGGACAGCGCCTGGAGCACAGTGCAGAGTGCAGTGCAGAGAGCAAGAGGACAGCACGGTGCTGACAGCGCAGTCCCACCCCGTACCACACAGACAGGGCAAGGCCACACCCCATGGGAAAGACAATCAAACCCCGGGGTACAGACAAGGGGCTGTGTACAATGCGCACAGTGCCTGACAGTACAGGCGGTAGGAAACAACAAAACACCCCCACTAGCGTACCAGACATGTCAGACACATCACACCACACAGTGCCCACAAGAGACTGTACAGAGCACTGAAAACTACAGGCACTAGAATGGACCCTCCAACAGAAAGTGCCGTGGGGATCAACACAGAATACACTGAGCAACAGGGTGGAGAAATGAGCAGGGTGTGCTCCAGCACAGTGCAGGCAGTACAGGACACACTGTCCAGGACAATACAGGCCCTACTCCCTCTGCAGCACCTACCTTCCAATAATAGAAACAGAAAACTGTGTGTCTGTATGTGCCAGAGCAGAGCGGGCTGCCATCCCTGCCGGGGGTGCCTGGGGGCCCTGGGGTGCCCCCCCACTAAGGGTGCCCGGGCTGCGGGGAAGGGCTGCTGCTGGCCAGGCAGTGGGCACAGGTTGTCTGAGCCTGAGAGAGAGACAGGAGCGATGGCCGGTGGGCAGCTGCGCTCTGGCCCCCAGGAGCACAGTGTGCCTGGGCTGAAGGCTGGGTGTGCGTCCTTCCCTGGGGGTAGAGCTCTGGGGAAGGACAGAGGTCTGCAGGGGCCGGGCTGTGGGAGCACCATGGTCCCCAGGGACCGTTGGTTGCTAAGGACTCTGTGGCGTCTGCAGGAAGTGACATAGGGGCTGCTGCCTGCTCTGCCCCGCCCCAGCCCACCCCAGCTGCCTCCCAGCCCCTCCTGGGCAGGGAAAGGGCTTGGGGGTGCCCTCAGCCCCTACCAGCAGCTCTTGGGCCTGTGAGAGGAAAGCAGAGTCCTGGCGAGCAGGCGAGGTGCCTGAAGCTCAGACCAAAGCCATTGTCACTGCAGCCTTTAAACAGTGCCAGGGCTGCTCAGGTGGCCCAAAAGTGTCAGGACACATGGGTGTCCCTCTCCAGGATCCCAAAAATCCGATCCATGAGGAGATCCATGTTGGGAGCCCCTTGAGCAGATCACTGGAGCTGTTGGGGAGCTCTGGGGTCTCTCAGCGTCCTCGGGCAGACTGCTCGAGGGGCAACCAAATATCCCCAGCACTGAGGTGCTCCCCCTGCTTCCAGCTTCTCCCCACCCCGAATCCCTTCCTTCCACTCAGTCCTTTGCATTTCCCTTTGGTGGGTTTTTTCCTACGTCTCCCTCCCCCCCATAACCCTGCCCCAGCCCCTGCATGACACTTGAACATTCTCTTCATTTACTCTTTGGGGAGGGGGGTGTTTCCTGTTTGTTCTCCCTCCTTTCTCCTCTTTTATTTCTCTTTCATCACCCCCACCTCCACACCCTTCTTCACACTCTTTCCTTCTTTGGTGGTGGTGGAGGGGGGGGCTGTTTCCATGTCCCCCCCCACCTGCTGCTTCCTGCTCTTTCCTTCCTGTTGTTGGGATTTTTCACTTCCCATCCCCATCCCTACCTCCTGTCCTCTCCTTTTCTCTTTCTCTTGGTTTTGGGGTTTTTCCTTCCCCCTTTCCTGCCCCTTCCACTTGCTCTTTCATTTCTCTTGGTTTCCTTTTGGTTTGTTTTCAATTCCCCTCTTTCCTTTGGCTCTCTCCCTTCCAGAGCTGGTCAAGCATCTCGCTGGCATTTTCTGGCAGCTCTGGGGGCTCCAAGAGCCTCGGGCAGACTGCTGGAGGGGCTCCCAAGGCACACAGCACAGAACTTCTCCTCGAGGTGCAACCAAAGAGCCCTGGCCACCCAGAGCTGCTCAGGGGACACCCACAAATCCGTTTGACCCATAAACAATCGACCCCCCACATCTGCCTTCTCTCCTGTTCCTTTTTGTCTTATGTTTTATGCCCTCCACCCACCCAGCTCTTCCTCTTGCTCTTTCTGTTTCTCTTCAGTCAGATTGTTTTTCTCCTAATGGCCCCAACCACCACTACCCCTCCTCCAGCCCCTTCCTCCAGCTCCTCCTCCTTCTCTTTTTCTTGGGTTATTTCTTTTATCCTCTTCTCCTGCTCTGCCCCTTTCTCCTTGTTTTGTTTTGGTTTATTGGTGGGGTTTTCCCCCCTGCTTCCCCTTTCCCTGTCCCTTCCTCCATCTCTTTCTCTTTTCTCTATTTGTGTTTGGAGTTCTCCAGCTTCTCCAACCTGAGTCCTTTCCCCCAGGCCTTCAGCTCTTCCCCAGCTGCCCCAGCGTGGGTCACTGCTGTGGGTGCAGCCATAAAATCACAGAATGTTTATCAAGCCCAGACTGCTCCAGCCTGGGCCTCACAGGGTCACAAGCTCTTCCCTCAGCAAACCTGCTGCAGGGTGGATGTCTCTCTCCCTGGCTCATCTCTGTGTCTCTGTCCCTCTCCAGGGGCTGCAGGTGCTGGCAGGGGCTGGCTCCAAGGTGGGTCACAGCATCTCCTGTCTGTGTCTCCCTGCTCCAGCGTGGGGCCTCTCCAGGGGCTGCAGGTGGGGTCTGGGCCTTTTCCCTGGGCTGTGGGGGGACCCCCGCTCCCCATGGGTTTCTCCAGGGGCTGCAGGGGCATCTTTCTCTGCGGCACCTGGGGTGCCTCCTCCCCCTTCCCTGGCCTTGGTGTCTGCCCAGCTCCTTGCACCTTCTCTCTCCCTTCTCTGCCCTTCCCGTACCGTGATCTGTTCTGCAGTAGAACAGCCTCAGAGCCCGACTAGAAATGCCTTGGATGGGTGATGGGTATGGATAGTATTGTGCTTTCCAGGCACAGGGACGCTGAGACTGGGTGTGTTGGGTGCAATGCCAGTCCCAGGCTGCTCAGTGTAAATGCTGAATAGAAGCTGAGGTGCAGAGAAGACACAGAGAAAGTCACAGGTTTGGACTGTGATTTGTTGAGCTGAAGTCAGCTGTCTTCATTAGACTAACTTTCTGTGCCTGTTCTGCTCGTTCCAGGCCACCTTGTGTTCCCTCCTAGACTAGTCCTAGGGTGAGTAGGAGAATAATCAGGGAGGGTCAGGTTAGGGTGGGGGGGGATTGGAGTTGGGTGGCTGATGGGAGGGGGAGTAGGAGTGTGATTTCTGGGTGAAATAGTAGGACTAGGATGGCTGCTGAGGAAGAACCGACTGGAGAATGGGAGGCGAGCGGAGCCGAGGGCATCAAACCCACATTCCTGTGGGGATGGTTTTTCTGAGCCTGGGTTAATCAGGAATTCAGTGGGATGAAGGCGGTGCTTAGGATGAGGGATAGAATGAGTATCCATGTGATGATGTGAATTGCCTTTCTCTGGGTTTCCACCAGATTTTAGAGATTGGAAGTCCATTGTAATTATTACACTAGAGAGGCAAGATCCTCCTCAGGAGATAGATCTGCAGAGGAATGATCAGATGACGTCTGCCAAGGGTCAGTGTCAGGCTGCTGCTTCCAATCCGCAGTGGTGCTTTGGGGTGCAGTGGAATTCGATGAGGCAGAGTAGGGCAACTAGTGAAAAGGAGGATCTGATGATAGGTGGGTCCATGGCAGCCTGTGGTGACAAAGCAGGTTGAGCCCAACACGCTGTCGGCGACTGAGAATGAATCTTCCTGGTATCTATTGCTTGGGGGCTGAGAAGCAGAAGCCTGGGAGGATACTGAAGGTTCATGCTGGGATTGCTTGCTTTGGGCTCCTGTCTGAAATGCTGTGATGGGCCCGTGTTCCAGTGATGCCTGAGGCTAGTAAGAGGGCTGTGCTCAATAGGGGGACTTGGAGGGGGTTGAGAGGGTTGATTCCTGTTGGGGGTCATTGCCCTCTTAGTGCTGGGGTTGGGGCTGGGCTAGGGTGGAAAAATGCCCAGCAGCAGCCTAGGAAGCAGGATGCTTCTGATGTGATGAATAAAGCTATTCCGTATCTCAGCCCTTTTCGGACGGGCAGTGTGTGGTGGCCTTGGAACGTGCTTTCTGGGACGGTGTCTCGCCGTCATGTAGGGGAACTGAGGGTATGGACGTTAGTCCTGAGTGAGGAGTAGTGAGGAGTTATGGTGGACTCATAAGATTAGGCCTGAGGTGGGGAATAGGGCAGCAGCTGCTCCGGAGATGGGTCAGGGGCTTGGGTCTGCTCTGTGGTAGGAGTGTGCTTGGTGGGACATTAGGGGTTTTCCTGTAAGGAAAGGCTCAGGAGAAGGATGAAGACGTAGGCTGGAATTATGGCTACTGCTACTTCTAGGAAGGTCAATCAAGGGGATTCTGAGGAGGGATGGCCTAGTACATTGGTGGGAGAAGCTTAGGTTCATGGTCAAGCTCAGGAGCGGGTTTTAGTGTTTGCAGGGAGCTGATTGTGGACTGGGTTGGCAGGGAAAACCGAGAACAGTTTAGGTTGAATAATGAGTGAAGAGGCTAACCATGCTCTGAGTGTGATATCAAATGATGGGTGTGGGTTGAGCTGTGGCATGCCATTAAGGAGGTGTTGGTGCACCTCTGTCTCTAGCTTGAAGGACTAGTGCTGTTGCACAGCTTCTTAATGCTTAGAATGATAGTAGTGAGGATCGGTTTTCGAAGTGGACAAGAGGTGTAGACTCTACTACAGTCGGTGTGTAGCTGTGGTTGGCACCACAGATCTCAGAGCTCTGGCCATGGAAGATGCCTGGGCAGGTAGTGATGAAGGAGGTTTGGTTTAGTCATCCTGGGATCGCTTGGGTTGTTACTGCTCATGTGGGGATTGCTCAGGAGTGCAGGACATCATCGGCTGGGATGATAATGTGGATGGGGATTCTGTTGGAATGACTAAAGGGCGACCTGCTTCTAGCAGTGGGAAGTGTCCTGGTGGGAGTTCTGTTGTGGGGCTTGGACATGAGTCAGTAGAGGATCTGTACAGTCTGTGTATCCGTAGGTTCAGTCTCATCGGTGTCCGGTGGCTTTTCAGGTGAGATCAGGTTGGTCTAGTTCGTCTGTCATCTATAGGATTTTCCTGCCCTTGGCTCTTGTTTGCCTTTTCCTTTCCCTCTCTCCCTTCCCATCTCTCCATCTCTTCCCTTTTCTCTTTTTTGTTTTCCTCTGTCCTTTCTTCCCTCTCTCTCACTCGCCTTTTACTCCTGTTCCTTCCTTTCCCTGCTTCCCCCCTGCCTGCTCTGGCCTCTGCTCTTTGGCTGTGTTTGGGCTTTAGGTTTTCCCCTGCTGCCCCCGCGCCTGCCCCTTCTTCTCACTCTTTATTTACTGGGGTGTTTTGGTTTTTGTGCCTCCTCCCAGCCCGCCCCTTCCTTCTGCTTTAGTTACTGGAAGAGACTGGCTTATTTCATTTTCCCTCTTCTCCCTGTCTGCCCCTTTCTCCTTGTCTTTCCTGGAGGTTTTGGGGGTTTTTGGTTTGGGATTTTTTTCTCCCCGACAGGACACGTGGCAGGAAACAGCCAAACACCCCCCCTACGGTACCATAGGTGCCAGACACATCACAGCACACAATGCCCACAAGAGACTGTACAGAGCACTGAAAAATACAGGCAACAGAATGGAAACGACAAGAGAAAGTCCCCTGGGGAACAACACAAACTACACTGTGCCAGTGGATGGAGAAAGAAACACCCTGTGACACAGCCCAGTGCAGACAGTCCAGTGCACACTGTCCGGGGCAGGACAGGCCCCACTGCCTGTACCCTGCAGACCTTATAATGATATGAGATATGTCTGTGTGTGTATTTAAAGAATAATATAAATAGAGATATCAAACCGTGCAGCATCAGACCACTGGACAGCAGCACATCTTTGGGCCCAGTGGCATTTGCCACCCGCATTTTGTCCTGTCTGCTCTTGTTGAGATTCCAGCTTTCCCCCTTCACCTGCCTCTTTTATCCCTTCTACCCTGTGCTGCTTTCATCCCTTCTGTGTGGCTCCCAACCTGCTGTTTCCATCTCCTGTCTCTTTGGGCTTCCCTCCCACCGCTTCCACCTCCAATGTTTTTCCCCTTTCCATAGGAGCAGCTGCTGCCCCATTCCCCACCTCAGCCCTAATCATATGGTTCCCCCATAACTCCTCCCCACTCCTCTTTCTAGGATTAACTTCCATATCCTCAGTTTGACCCACCCACCATAAGCAATCGACCCCCCACCCCCCCGGCATCCCGGGCTGGGCGATGCCGAAGGTGCCGTAGGGCCAGAGCAGAGCGGGCTGCCATCCCTGCCGGGGGTGCCTGGGGGCCCTGGGGTGCCCCCCCACTAAGGGTGCCCGGGCTGCGGGGAAGGGCTGCTGCTGGCCAGGCAGTGGGCACAGGTTGTCTGAGCCTGAGAGAGAGACAGGAGCGATGGCCGGTGGGCAGCTGCGCTCTGGCCCCCAGGAGCACAGTGTGCCTGGGCTGAAGGCTGGGTGTGCGTCCTTCCCTGGGGGTAGAGCTCTGGGGAAGGACAGAGGTCTGCAGGGGCCGGGGGACCCGTGGAGCAGGCGGTGGAGCTGCCGTGGTGGCAGTGCCATGGTCCCTGGCAGCCGTTGGTTGCTAAGGACTCTCTGGAGCCTGCAGGAAGTGACGTAGGGGCTGCCTGTGCTCTGCCCGCCCCAACCACCTCCCAGCCCCTCTGGGGCAGGGAAGGGGCTTAAGGGTGCCCTTGGCCCAACCAGCAGCTCTTGGGGACTGTGAGGGGAGAGGTTCTGGCGAGCAGGTGAGGTGCCTGAAGATCTGAACAAAGCCCTTGTCACTGCAGCCTTTAAACAGTGCCAGGGCTGCTCAGGTGGCCCAGACATGTCAGAGCCCTTTGACTCACCCATGAGCAATGTCCTTCTCTCCCTGTCCACCCCTTTCTCCTTGTCAGGCCTTGGCATTTTTGGTTTGTTTTGGTTTGGGATTTTTTTCCCTGCTTCCCCTTTCCCTGTCCCTTCCTCCATCCTTTTCTCTGTTTTTGTTTGGAGTTCTCCAGTTTCTCCAGTATGAGTCCTTTCCCACGGGGCTTCAGCTCTTCCCCAGCTGCCCCAGCATGGGTCACTGCTGTGGGTGCAGCCATAACATCACAGGATGTTTGTCACGCCCAGGCTACTCCAGCCTTGTCCTCCCCAGGGTCACAACCCCCCCAGCACCTCAGCAATCCTGCTCCAGCGTGGATCTCTCTCTCCCTCACTCATCTCTGTGTCTCTGTCTCTCTCCAAGGGCTGCAGGTGCTGGCAGGGGCTGGCTCCAAGGTGGGTCTCAGCATCTCCTGTCTGTCTCCCCCTGCTCCAGCGTGGGGCCTCTCCACGCTGAGGGCTGCAGGGGCATCTTTCTCTCCAGCACTTGGGGTGCCTCCTGCCCCCTCCCCGGCCTTGGTATCCTCACAGCTCCTCACATCTGCTCTCTCCCTTCTCTGGGGGCACAAAGCAGCTGCTTGTGGATTTTTTTCCTCCCAGATGTGATGCCCAGAGGCGCTGTGACCAGTGTTGATGGGCTCAGCCTTGGTCAGCAGTGACTCCAGCCTTGAGCCAGCTGGTGTTTGCTCTGTGGGTCCAGCAGAGAGCTTCTGGCTGCTTCTTGCAGCAGCCACCCCTGCAGCTCCCCTTCTCCACCTGAACCCAGCCACACAAAACTCCAACAGGCACTAATGAACTTGGCTGTAAAATGAAGGATGCCTCAGTTCACTTCTGTGATCCCCAGACAGCTCCAGTCAGTGAGCTGAGGTTCTTTATTCCATCAGGGAAGAACAAATACCAGATGTGCTCAGAACATATTTCCTTTCCAGTCTTTACATTTCCCTTCTTGGCAAGTATTTCCCTGTTCTCCTGGGAGCAGGTGTCTGTTGGTTAATTCAGTGCTGTGGGACCTGACATTCTGGGTGTCATTTATTCCCTTCCAGTGCTTGGCCTTCAGCTGCTGCTGGGTGTCTGCTCTCTGCTCTGGCTGTGTGAGACCCTGAGAGGAGCCATCGATGGTGGGAGGATGAGTTCCTGCTCTGAAGAGGACAGTGGCTGCAGGAAGACCCTGAGCTGCTGTCCGGTCAGTAGTCTTGGTGAAGTCTGTCTGTGTCTTTGTGCCATGTCCCCTGTTCCCAGAGAACTGTCCCATGGGGTTTAATCCAAGAGTGGGCTGAAGGGAAAACTCCAGCCCAGGATCAGGGCCCTTTTCCCAAGGTGCTGTGACTGGAGACTGGGAGAACGTGCTCTGTACTGCCCAGCCCCGCCTGATCCCCGTCCCTTCCTTGGTCAGCGGGTGGCTACTGGTGAGCTGGCTGCATTTCTGGGAGCACAAGTTCCTCCTCAGGTGATGAAGGTCATTTGAGGGGGGCAGATAATGGGACATCATTGGCAGTGGTGTAGGGGTTCACTGTGTGGCTCAGGGTTTGTTTCTTTAATGCAGATTGGCTTTCAGTGTCCTCACCTTACCTGTATCCTTCTTCTATGGAAATCATTGGTTAACTGTATTGATGACTGTGAATAGAAAGAAGGGAGGGCAATGCTGAGTGTGTTTGTGTGACTTCCTGAGAGTCATGATCCTGTGCAGATGTCCCTGATGCAGCTGTAGTTATGTTGGGTGGGTTCCTCTGGATAGTTTTCCTCCCTGTGTCTGCTGATTGAACCCCACCCTTGTGCATGCTCATTTCATCTTTGGCTGATCATAGAGTCATAGAATCCCAGCCTGGGCTGGGTTGGAAGGGACCCCAAGGGCCACAGAGCTCCAACCCCCTGCCACAGGCAGGGCCAGCATCTTCCAGGCCTGGAGCTACACAAGGTTGCCCAGGGCCCCATCCAACCTGGCCTTGAACACCCCCAGGGATGGGGCACCCACCCCCTCTCTGGGCAGCCTGTTCCAGCCCCTCACCACTCTCTCTGGAAAGAGCTCCCTGATCTCCACACCACAACCAGCCTCCTCTGGTCCCTGTTGGTTTGACTCCAGGTCCATACCCAGTACCCACTGTTTAATCCAGAGCCCATAACGATTCCCACAGGGATCAAGGCACACCCTGTGCTAGATCCCTATTGCCAACAGCCTGAACCTGCTTTATATTCTCAGAGCTGCTGCAGCTCCTTTAACATCAAAATCATATTCTAAACTGCAACCAAAAACCAGACTTTATCAGGGTGAGTAAAACCAGCTGCTGCTGCAGATGCTGCTGAATGTTTCTGTGGCCTTTTGGTGCAGCTGGTTCCCTGGCTGAAGTTGTTCACAGCCTGGAGGCAGAAAACATGGACCAAAAGGCAGCGTGACCCTTGAGGAGCTGCATGAACAAAGGCCTCCCCCCCAGAGACTCCTCTGTGTGCTGCAGGCTGGGCAGGGCCCCTGCTGCTGCAGTCGGCTCCTTGCTGGGCAGTCGGTAGGTAGGTCGGTCCTGGGTAGGTCTGGTGGGCGTGTGGCCCATGGAGAATGAGTGCCAGGGGAGCCAGAGCCAGGGCTGGGAGGGGTGAGAGGGCTTCTGGCCCAGAGGTGGCAGTGGCCAGAGGACTGAGTGTACCTGTGAGTGTCCGTGCGCTTCCAGAGTCAGGGTCATTCCTGCTGCTCTGGGGCTTTTTGGGTGTTGCTGGGAGGGAAAGAACAAGGCCAAGGTCCCCAGGAGCTAACCCCCTGATTGTGAGCATGGTCAGAGGTCCCTCTTTGGCTGATTACACTGTGCAAGGAACAAATCAAGGTCAGGATGTTCCAGTCCAGGGAAACCGAGGCAGCAAGATTACACTCCTGTTCTCCAGAGAAAGATGATGTGATTTCCTACTGGTTTGTAGCAGATTTACATGTGGTGTGAATCCCAGTGAACATGCAGTGGCACATGGTTGGTGTCATTGGTCAGTAAAGGACAATTGAGAGAATCTCTCCCCATGTCACAGTCAAGCTCAGACATGTGGAACAGGAGCTGAGGCTTCTGAGCCTGGCCTTTCCCCAGAGGGAAAGATGTCTGTCATGGCACAGCAGGGCATTTGACCTTCCTCCTTGCTGAAAGGCAATTCCTGCATTTATGGAAATAAAAGCAACACCAAACCTTAAAAAAGACCCACTGTGAAATGTGTCAGAGGGTTGTTCTTTTTGGGTGTCAGTGTATTTATTTGGTGTCCCTGTGCCATGGCTGTTCCCCTGCTACAGAGCTGCTGGATTCAAACAGTTACAAGAGAATACTAACAACAGCTGGTCATAAACAATAAAATTGACTGCTAAGCACTCCAGTCAGTGTGCTGCTCCCAGTAGTTAGAAAATAAGTGTTTTTTTATCTAAGGCATTGGGGTCACAGAAATGAAACTCTACAGAAACTCTTCCCCTGAGCCAGCAGTGGCTCTGGCAGCTGGGAAGGGCGATGGGATCCTGGGCTCCATCAGCAGAGGGGTGGCAGCAGGGACAGGGAGGGGCTTGTCCCTCTCTGCTCTGCCCTGGGGAGCCCCTTTTTACTGCCAGCCCTAAAGGTGCCCCTGGGCTGGGTTCTTCCCCCAAGAGAGCCACGTGTCTGGGCGAGGTCGGGTCCATCCAGCTGTCCTGCACATCTGTCTTTGGAGCCCTCTGCCCCTGGGAGCGTTGTCTTTTGTACCCCAGGCTGCTGGCTGTCTCTTCCAGCAGGAATAGGTGACAGCTGACACAGCAGGGTGTAACCCCTGCCTGGCAAGTTGTCTTGATGCCCCCAGGAGCCCAGTGGGGATAAGGCCGTTTCCAGCTGAAAGGACTCCAGGAAGGGCTCAGCTCTTGTTGGCTTCAGGTCTTCTGTGGGGACTCACGGCCTGGGAGTGATCTGTCAAGGTAAACTCCAGCAGGATGCAGGCATGGCATTTCTGTCTGCCTCTGCCAGCCAAGGGTGGGAAGAGCAGTGTGATGAGAAGAGAGAAGTGAAGGGCAGAGGAGAGCGAGGTGCCTGCAGAGCTGGCGTGGGGATGAGAACACTCCTCCTGAGCGTGGCCATTCCTGCTGTGGGAATGGCTGTGAAAATGGATCTGGCATTTCCCAGCCCTGTGAAAACTCTTCCCATGGAAACAGGGGATCAGAATGTGTCTGGCCTTGTGGCAGCCCCACAGACTCCCCTTGCTCTTACTGAGTCTTTGCACACACACACACATGCATGCACACACACAGACACCACACACCCCCACAACCTTCAGTCTTCACTCACACACACAGAGAATATTTGAGGGGGTCTGTCTGGAGTGTTTTACCTGTATTCTCACAAGTGTGGAAGTATCTGCTGTTTTCCTCCAGCATCTCTGCTCTGCTGTGGCTGCTGGGTCTGGTGTGCCCATCCTGGTGTGGCCCCAGGTGACTCAGCTGTGCTGCAGACTGTTCCTGGGCTCCAGCTGCTGTTCAGACATCAGAGGAGGTCAAAGCCTGGATGGTAACGGACAGTTTGCTTTCCCATGCCAGGTCCTTGCTCACGCTGAGCAGACTGACTGCTCTCCATGTCTGTCAGGGACATCTTTCCACCTCTTTCTGGTGGGAGCTGTGCAGTCGTGTTGGGCAGTTGGATGGGGACAGAGAGGGCTTTAAGCTGGGGACTGTGAGCCCAGACTAGATGGTTGGTGTGGCTGTGGGTGATGGAAATACCCTCATCTCTGCAGGAGGGCTGAGGGATTTGGTTCCCAAGGATCTGCTGTCTGACATCAAAGCCCTTGATGGGTATGAAAGGGCTCTGGCTGAGCAGGGGCAGCTGCCAGTCAGAGCTGAACCCCCCAGGGACAGAGCAGTGCCTTGGTGTAGTGTGAGGCCGTGGTCAGCTGTAGCTGTCCTCACTGTCAGGGGAGCTGATCAATCCAAAGGTGGAAGGAAAGGGAACTTGTGAATGTTGGGGGCAGTCCTCAGTCCTGTCAGAGAAGCAGTGATGTCTCCAAATGCAGATGCTGTAGAAAGGTGGGGACAGTAGTGACTGTTCTGTGGAGAGCCTGGAGCAGGTGGGTGTAAGGGATAAAAGGAGAGCTTGTTCTTGCTGGTGCTGAGCTCCCTCCCTTGCTGGTTGGGTGTTTCTCCTCTTTGGTCTGTGTTGTGGACTTGTGTGTTGGAGTAAGCCCAGCGTGGAGGCTGTGAGAAGAATGGGACTGAGTTCTGCTGTCATTTAATCCAAGGTGCTTGATCAGCTGTGTTGGAATGAGGAGATGGGAACCACTTGTACAGCAGGCTTTCTTCTGCACTTGCTGCCTGGCAGCTCCCCAGGCTCTTCTCCTTCCCTTGGTGCACTTGCAGTCAGAGGAGCTGTTGCCAGGCTGTGCTTTACCGGTGTTGTGCTGCTCTTCTTTGAGGTCTGCAGCAGGACCTGTGCCTGGCTTCTCATTTCCTGAGCCTCAGCCCTTAGACAGGACTTTCCCTTCAAGACTTTGCCTTGCTGCATTTCCCTGCAGACCATGACCAGCCCCTTGGGCACTTTGTTCTTTGGGCACATATTCCTCCCCAGGGCAAGTGCAGCAGCTTTCTGCAGCCCCAGGTGCCTCCCTGTGCAGAAACATCTCCCTGTTCTGCAGAGCAAAGGCTGAGGCTGCAGCCCCGTGGTGCTGGGGCTGCCCATCTCTCCCCAGCTGGCTGTGTTCTGCCTTCTCCTGTGTTGTCCTTCCAGCTGGGGAGAGAAGAGGCTGGAGCGTGCAGCCCGGCCCTGGCCGACTCCTCAGGGGGAGCCCAGGTCCCGAGTCTGTTGGCATCAAGTGAGGGGTTTGTCTCCCGTGGGAGCCCGTCCTTCCCTCCCTCAGGCAGGAGCAGATGGGAATCCTGCCTGCCTTGGCCCTGAGCTCGGGCTGGGTTTCTCAGCCCAGCTGGACAGGCCAAATGCCTGACGTGGCTGGGAGGGCTCTTCTTTCCCAACGTGCCATTGGCAAAGGTTGGAGGTGCAGCCGGCTCTGCCCAGCCCAGGTGTCAGTGGGAGATGTGGTGCTTGGGAAGGTGGAAATCTCTTCTGCCCCTCCCCAGTGTTCCACTGCAGATGGCTTGGATCCTTCCCCAAGGCAGGCACGGGGCTGGGCTGCTGTTTCTTGGTGTTTTGTTCCCCTGTTCTTGAACTCCTTGACTGTCCAAGGTGAGGAGATGTGTACTGCCCTGCTTGCCCAGGGGGAGGTGGACACGTCTCAGCTTCCAACAGCTCCAGGGGACAGGTGGAAGCAGAGCAGCAGTGTCCCTTTCTGAGCCTTTTCCAGTAGGCAGAGAGCAGCTTACACCTCCTCTGGAGATGCCCACCTGCAGATGCCTGAAGGGAGACGCTGACTGTAGAGCTTGGGGTGCCCCAGTGTGAGGAAGGGAAGGGGAGAGAGAGGGAGGCGTTTGCTCCCTGCTGCCTGGGCTGAGATGTGGTTCCTGTGCCCTGCCCCGGGGAGGTGTCTGCAGGCAGAGGGGAGCACCCAGCACCCACAGGGGTGGCTTTGTGAGCCCTGCCAGGGAGCCAAGCTGGGCACAGGTTCCTGATGGATACTCCCTCTCTGTGGAAGTCTCCATCAGGAAGCTCAGGAGCCCATTTCAGACCCTCTGCTCCTCAGCCAGCAAAACCAAGAGCTGAAGACAGGGAGCTGCAGGGAGGTCTCATGAAACAGAGGGTGGAGAGGTGGGTTGCAGTCAGACATGCAATATGTTTTCCTCAGACAAGTCTGACCTAACCAAGAACTACATTTTCCTCCACAGAACATAAGGATATCCAGCAGCAGCAGATGTCCAACAGCAGCAGCTCCATCAGCCAGTTCCTCCTCCTGGCCTTTGCAGACACACGGGAGCTGCAGCTCCTGCACTTCTGCCTCTTCCTGGGCATCTCCCTGGCTGCTCTGCTGGGCAACGGCCTCATCATCCTCACCATAGCCTGTGACCACCGCCTCCACACCCCCAGGTACTGCTTCCTCCTCAGCCTCTCTGTTCTAGATCTGGGCTGCATCTCCACCATAGTTCCTAAATCCATGGCCAGTTCCTTGTGGAGCACCTGAGGATGCTCATTCCATGGGCAGTCTCTCAGCAATGCCAAGTTCTCCATGTCCTGTCTCAGAATTGATTCTGAATTCATGTTGGTTGCTTCCTCTGGGTTGGACATTTTCACCTGTGTTTTGTGAGGTCCCTTCCCTGTTAAATCCATCCCACTTCTCCAGAGCCCTGGCCCAGACTGTCAGACCCCCAGGACTTCAGGTGTCTTTCTGGAACAATCCCACAGCAGTCTCCTTGGGCCGTTCAGATTCCTCTCAGCTCTTTTTTCTGCTGTCAACTTGCTGTTGTGGTTTTGCATGGAGAGGTTCTGCTGGAGGACTGGGGCTTCAAGGGTGACATCAGCCTGAAGCTGCTCCAGGCTTCCCCTGGGTCTGACAGAGCAAACACCAGCCAGCTCCAGGACAGAGCTGCTGCTGACCAGGGCCGAGCCAGTCAGCGACGGTGGCAGCACCTCTGGGAGGAAACATGGCAGAGGGAATAACCCTGCAAGCAGCTGCTTTTTGCCCCAGGGAAGAGAGTGAGAAGGTGGAAGGAACTTTGCAGGCACCAAGGTCAGTGAAGGGTGGGGGGTGGGGGGAGAGGGAGGAGGCCCCCCAGGTGCCGCAGAGCAAGATGCCCCTGGAGAAACCCCTGGGGAGCGGGGGTCCCCCCACAGCCCAGGGAAAAGGCCCAGACCCCACCTGCAGCCCCTGGAGAGGCCCCAGGCTGGAGCAGGGGGAGACAGACAGGAGATGCTGTGACCCACGTTGGAGCCAGCCCCTGCCAGCACCTGCAGCCCATGGAGAGGGACAGAGACACAGAGATGAGCAAGAGACACTGGTGCTGGAGCAGGTCCTGGAGGAGCAGGCTGGAGCAGCCTGGGCCTGAGGGACTGAGAGACATTCTGTGACTGATGGCTGCACCCAGAGCAGTGACCCACACTGGGGCAGCTGGGGAAGAGCTGAAGCCCCCTGGGGAAGGACTCACCTTGGAGAAGTTCCTGGAGGACTGTCTGCCGTGGGTGGGACCTCAGGGTGCAGCAGGGGAAGGGGGTGAGGAATGCCCCCCTCCCCACCCCAGCTAAGAAGGAAAACAACTCATGAGGGACTGACTGAACCCCCATTCCATGCCATTTACTGCCTGGACTGTTGGCATCCTGCTGTGCTCCCCTTCCAGAAAGTGCCAGGGCCAGGAAAGACCCCAGTGAGGTCCTGGCTTCTACACACAGAGTCTTCTTGGGATGCTTGGAGAGGTGTGTGCTTGCTTCCTCCCCCTGACCGTGGGTACATCATCTCCCACCACAATTCCATCCCTGCTGGCTTCTCCTCCTGGGGCCAGAGGAATCCCACCCCCCGTGGGGTTGTGCTGTGGGATGGGAGCTGCTGCGGCCACTTGTACCCCAGGACTGCGGGCATGGGATGGGGGCTGAACCCCTTCCCTCAGCAGGGGTAAAGGAGATCAGTGCCTGTCCCTGTCTGGGTGTCCTGGCTCCAGGTGCAATCACACCCAGTAATTCTGGGAGCCAAGTCTTTTCCATGTGAAAATAACGACCCTTCTCTGACCAGGCCTTTCTTCTCTCCTACAGAAGGTTCCTCAGTGGTTCCTTCAGCCTGTTCCACATCAGGTCACCCTGAGCCCAGAGGGGACAGAGACAGTGACACCTTGGGCTGCTCCTCTGCTGCTGGGCTGGGCTGGGCTCCTGGGATGGACAGAGCTTGTGGCAACCGGGCAGCGCTGCAGAGAGACGGCTCTTGCCAGGAGCAGGGCTGAGGGCACAGCTTCAGGCACTGCCAGGAGACCTGTGAGACTGAGAGAGCTCCAAGGCACTTGGGAGAGGGAGGATGCTGCGAGCTCACTGGAGGAGGAATCTTCACAGCGCTCTGCCTGGTGAGTCCCTGGGGGCCGGGCAGGGCAGGGTCAGTTCCTGGAGGGATCTCCCAAAGCTGGCACGTCCCACAGGTGACAGGGTCTGCAGGAGCATCTCTCAGAGTGCCTGTTAGAGAGGAGGAGGACTCTGCTGCCTGCCAGGGGCAGCACTCAGCCTGCCCAGGGAGCTGCCCGTGGTGCTGCGGGAAGAAGCTCTGTGTGGGATGCAGGAGCTCTACAAGACAGGGTCCTTCAGCAGGTGAGAGGGTGCTGTGTGGGTCAGGGCTGCTCAGAGCTTTGCCTCACTCCCAGAGTATTTCCAACAGCAGGTTTCAGGGATAAGGTCAAGATAAGGAGTATGATAAAGACAAGGAATACTCCTGAGTCAGTTTCCATCTCTTGGGGAATGAGAGGGGGTGTCTTAGTCTTGCCAAGTGCCTGAGACTCCTTAACCGGAGCTGTGAGCAGCCAGAAGGGCGGCCAGGTGCCTCCAGCCACTGCTCTGCACCAGCATCACCGCTGCCTGACCCATCAGCCTTGGTCTGACCTGTCCCTTTCTCCCAGCAGGCAGGAAGATGCAGGCAGCCAGTGCCCAGCCAACAGGCAGCGTTCTGCAGGGCCAAGGTGAGTGCCCAGCTCCTGGGATGGGGTCTGAGAGTGCTGTCTGGGAGAGACACGGCACAGGGCAATGCCTCCCAGGAGGAGCAACTCCAGGCAGCAGGGATGTGATCAGGGAAGGAGAGGAAATGAAGTGATGTTTGACAGGGATTGAATAGCCCCAGCATGACCCCCTCCAGTCCAGACCCTTTCCCTGGAGCAAGCCCTCTGGCCTCCTCTGCAACCTAGCCACATCCCTGCTCTCAGGGTGTGGGGTCTGTGCCATGGACCACCTCCTGTGCACCCAGAGCTTTGGGGCAGCTCTCCAGCCACGTGCCCAGGTGCCTCTGCAGAGCACAGGCCTGGAGAGCCACTGTCCTGCAGTGTGGGTGCTGGGGAGGTGGCGTGCCCAGCTGGGGAAGGGTCACGCTGCCCTGAGGGCCTGGCAGCCTCTGCCCCGGCCTCTCTCAGCCAGAGCCAGCCTGGGCTTGCCCATGGTTCTCCACTGGTCTGAGTTCTGCCTGGGGATCCCTTCTCTTGCTGTCAGGCTCTCTGGGGATGGGAGTTTCAGCTGCAGAGCCATGGGATGATCTTGTGGGTCCCTCCATGCAGCTGTGTCTGTATGAAGGAAGTGTCCCAGCTCCCATCCATGCTGTGGGGCTGTGGGCATTAAGCATGAGCTGGCTTTCTCTCCATCAGATGCTGCTGCCAGGACACCTGGCGCTCTCCTTGGGGTGTCCTTCCCAGCTGTGAATTGCTCTGCAGAAGGCAAACTTGTCCCCTGGCCCCTTTTGCTCCCCAGAAGCCCCGTGGAGAAGCCCAGAGATGCTGCACTGGAGGAGATGCTGTCGGGTTGGTGAGCTGGGGGTGTCCTTGGCTGCAAGTGGGGTGCTGGGACCTGAGGCAGGGGGAGACACTGAGCGGTCTGTGCTGGTCCCGCTGCTCTCAGCAGCCTGTGTGGTTTCTTTCAGGGTCACAGTGTGATGGCTCCTGTCTCAGGCAGGATGAGTCCAAATCAGCTCAGAGGGAGTCGGAGGGACAGACCAGCTCCTCTTCTGCACTGAGCCACAGGGCATCTGTCTGCATCGCAGGACACTCTGTTCTCCCTGAGGGGAGCAGCAGCTCTGGAGGTTGCAGATAGATATCAGCACAGTTCCCAGGGGAGATGGAGGGAGCTGTAAAATCTCCAAAGCTCCCAAACTGCTTTCTGCTGTCCTCAGTCCTGAAGAGTGAGCGTGCAGATGCAGACAAGGGAGGTCTTTGAGCAATGGAATGGTACAGGGAGAGAGTGGCAGGGCGAGAGTCGGAGAGAAAAGCCTTGTTCCTCCTCAGTGGAATCTCCCCAGATGTTCCATGGACTGTTCCTCTGAGGACAGGACCCCGTGCACAAAGGCAGCAGGTGTCCAACAGCAGCAGCTCCCTCAGCCAGTTCCTGCCTGGCCCTGTCCAAGCGTGGAGAGAGGAGCCCGTGCTGGAACAAGTTCCCTGGCAGGACGCAGGACTTGTCACCCTTGGGGGAGCCACGCGTGAGGAACGTGTTCCTGAAGGTCTGCCCCCCGTGGGAGGGACACGTGCTGGGGCAGGGGGTGAAGTGTTGCAGCCCCTGGGAAGAACTGACATGTGGAGAAGTTGATGGAGGAATGTCTCTGGGGAGAAGAGGCCCACGCTGGAGCAGGGGCAGAGCGTGAGGAGTCCTTCCCCTGAGGAGGAAGGAGCAGCAGACAGGACGTGGGATGAACTGAGCCCAGCCCCCAGTGCCCATCTCTCTGCTTCTCAAGGGGGAGGAGGTAGAAATCTTGGCAGTAAAGTTGTGTCTGCAAAGAATGGAGAGGCAGAGGGAGTTGTTTTAAGCTTTGGGTTGAATTCTTATTACCCTGCTCTCACCTGATTGGTAATAAATTGAAATCATTTCTCCCAAGTTGACTCTCTTTTCCCTTGAGGCCAGTGGGTGAGTGATCCCTCCCTGTCCCCAACGACCCACGCCGCCTTCATGATGTCTCTGTAATCAACGTCAGGACCCACAGCCAGACAGACAGTGGGGCACAGGCTCCACCCCCTCAGGTCCCAGCCCAGCTCCGGTTGCTCTGGGTGGCTGGGGGCGGCTGCGCTCCCCTCCTGCGTGAGGCCCAGTGAGGTGTTTGCTGTGACCAGGCCTGTGCGTGTCTCTGGAGCAGAATGAACCCTCCAGACAGAGCCCAGGGCTGAACCTGTCCCCAGCCTGGCTGTGGGTCCCAAGAGTGCCCCGGGGGCACCGCGTTGCCTGGTGACAGGAGATGCTGCACCAGGCTCCCCCCTCATAAACAAGGGTAGCGGGCTCGGCCAATGGGCAGCGAGGGGATGGAGGGGTGGCCAATGAAAGGGAAGAGGTGGGCTCCAGGGGGCGGGGCTTCAGGGCCCAGGCTGGCAGGAGAGGAGGCCCAGGAGCCAGCCCTGGCATTTGGCCTTTGGGCCTGGGACGGCTGCGCAGCAGAGAGCCAGCTCTCCAAGCACCGACCTCTAGCTTGGGGGGACTCCCTGAACCCCAACCCCTAACCCTAGGTTGGGGGGACTCCCTGAACCCCAACCCCTAACCCTAGGTTGGGGGGACTCCCTGAACCCCAACCCTAACCCTAGCTTGGGGGACTCCCTGAACCCCAACCCCTAACCCTAGGTTGGGGGGACTCCTAACCCACAACCCCTAACCCTAGGTTGGGGGGACTCCCTGAACCCCAACCCCTAACCCTAGGTTGGGGGAACTCCTAACCCACAACCCCTAACCCTAGGTTGGGGGGACTCCCTGAACCCCAACCCCTAACCCTAGATTGAGGGGGACTCCCTGAACCCCAACCCCTAACCCTAGGTTGGGGGGACTCCCTGAACCCCAACCCCTAACCCTAGGTTGGGGGGACTCCTAACCCACAGCCCCTAACCCTAGGTTGGGGGTTTCCATGTAGAGGAGGAGCAGCAGCAGCAGCAGCAGCAGCAGCAGCAGCAGCAGCAGGAAAGCTGCCCCTGCCCGTCCCTCCTGCACTCCCAGGTCCCCTCATGCCGTCCCGCATGGCAGGAGAGATGCGGCAGATCCAGGAGGCGCTTGGCTTGGTGAGTTGCTGCCAGTGCTGCAGGGGGGAGCTGAGCCCCTGCCCCCCACCTGCCTGCCCCTCGCAGCGTCACCCCCCGCAACCCCCCTGTCTTGCAGCCCCGGGTGTCGCCCGGCCCAACCCCCACCCTGCTCCCCATCAAGGCAGAAGGGGCTGGTGTCTCGGGGTGACTCTAGGGATGGAGTGAGATCATGGAGGGAGAAAGGCAGAAGGGCTGAAGCTGAACTGGAACTCAGACTGGCCAGTTCTGGGACAGAGAATCAAAAGCCCTTCTATAGGTATATTAACAGTCAAAGGGGGGCAAGGAGAATCTCCAGCCCTTATTGGACATGGGGGAACAGTAGTGACAAGGGATGAGGACAAGGCTGAGGTACTTCATTCCTCCTCTACCTCAGTCTTTAAGAGTAAAATTGGATGTTCCCTGAGTGCTCATCCTCAGGAACTGGCTGGCAGGGAAGGGAGGAATCCCAAAGCTGCCATGGGTCAGGAGGAGATGATTAGCCACCTACTCGGCCAGTCAGATACACACAAGTCAATGGGGCCAGATGGGATCCAGCCCAGGGTGCTGAGAGAGCTGTCAGATGTGCTGGCCAAACCCCTTTCCATCATCTCCCAGCAACCCTGGCAGACTGGGGAAGTTCCACTCCACTGGAGCCTGGCAGATGTTGCACCCACAGACAGGAAGGGTCGGGGGAGGATCCAGGGAACTCCAGGCCTGTCAGTCTGACCTCAGTCCTGGGGAGGGTCATGGAGAGGGTCATCTTGGGAGCTGTCAGGCAGCACATGTGTGATGGCCAGGGGATCAGGCCCAGTCAGCATGGGTTTAGAAATGGTAAATCCTGTCAAACTCACCTGATCCCCTCCTGTGACAAGGTGACCTGCTTCATGGACGAGGGGAAGGCTGTGGATGTGTCTGCCTGGACTGCAGGAAAGCCTCTGACAGGGTTTCTCACAGCATTCTGACTGAGAAACTGGCTGCCACTGGCCTGGACAGGGGGACCCTCAGCTGGGTTCAAAACTGGCTGGATGGCCGGGCGCAGAGGGCCAAGGGCATCCTGGCTTGTGTCAGCAATAGTGTGGCCAGTGGGTCTGGGGAGGGGATTGTGCCCCTGGGCTGGGCACTGGGGAGGCTGCACCTCAAGTGCTGGGTCCAGTTCTGGGCTCCTCACCATCAGAAGGACAGGGAGGTCCTGGAGCGAGTGCAGAGAAGGGCAACCAGGCTGGGGAAGGGGCTGGAGGGCAAATCCTCTGAGGAGCAGCTGAGGGAGCTGGGGGTGTTGAGCCTGGAGAAGAGGAGGCTGAGGGGAGACCTTCTCCCCACCTGCCCTGCCCTGCCAGGAGGGTGCAGAGAGGTGGGTGCTGGTCTCTTCAGCCAGGGGACAGGAGCTGGGACAAGGGGCACTGGGCTCAAGCTGGGCCAGGGCAGGGTCAGCTCAGCTGGGAGGGCAAAGTTCTTCCCTGGCAGAGTTGTGGGGCTGTGGCCCAGGCTGCCCAGGGAGGGGCTGAGTCCCCTTCCCTGGGGGTGTTTAAAGAAAGGGTAGATGAGGTACTTAGGGAGATGGTTTAGCACAGGACAGGAACGGTTGGACTTGATATGAAAGGTCTTCTCCAACCTGGTGATTCTGTGATAACCTTACCCTGTGGCTCACAGCATCAGCCAGGATGCCTCCAGCTGACCCGACTCATTGAATTAGAGTTTAATCTTAGAGAACCCTGCACTGGGAGCTCATGCTGCTTGATGGTGGTGTTTTGGTCAAGCTCTGTTTCATGTGCTTTGAGGCCATCACTTAGATTTGGGAGTCTGTCAGAAGGGCCATTTCCCAGGGGGTTCCAGTGATTCCCCCCTCAAGAGCTGCAGCTCAGCCTTCCTCAGATTCAGGGTCCTGACTCCACCTGTCATGTGGCTCACACTCCTTAGCACAGGGAACCCCACCAGCTCATCATCACTGCAGCCCAGGCTGCCTCCAATCTTGACCCCCCTGACTGGCTCACTCGCTATGACATCACAGGCAGGAACGTTCCCTTGGTGACTCTGGGACATCTGGGCTGGCTGTGCCCCCTCCCAGCTCCCTGGGCAGCCCCCAACTCCTCCTCAGCTGGGCAGCAGGAGAGGGTAAGAAGCCCCTGACTGCTGGGCAAAACCAAACACGCATCAGGGGGAGAGACCAACGCTCCTCCTAACACCCACAGCACGACACCAGCTGCCAGAGAGAAACAGAAGTCTATCCTAACCACGGCACAGCTGAAGGAATTTGTGTAAGATGGCAAAGTTTGACATAGAATAAATAGAGAGAGCATTTTATGAACTGTGAAGGAACAGACAAAACCAAATTGGAGGAGATAATGCAGAGATACGTATTAAGCAAGCTGAGCTGAGCTCTGAAATGATCACTCTGTGACCATCTGGTTCATATTTCAGCAGCCAAAAATACTGACTTGAAGTGAAAAGGCTCAAACTCCAGGAAAAATTCTCCTCCTTAAGGATTCTGAGAAACAACTAGAATCCTACAATCCCCAAAGGCACCAATCCCCTCAAGGCTGCATTTGGGTCCCTGGACTGTAACAATGACCAGTCACCTGTTGGGCCACAAAGCATTTTCCTGCTGACGGAGGAGAAATGTGCTGTGAAAGGGTTGAACTTCTCTCAGGGTGCAGAGTTTCCCCAAAAGCATCACTGCCTGAACAAACACAGTGTCTGTCCTGTTCCAACAGGCTGCCACCGAGGCCCCACCGCTACAGGCCAAAGAAAGCCAGAACGGAGAGGGGCTGCAGCTGCCAGGGCCCCCACGACACAGGGGGCCCGAAGCCAGAGGGGCGGCAGCAGCCAGGAGACCCACCCGAAAAGGGCCCAAAGCAAGAGGGGCGGCAGCCGCTGGGGCCCCAGCGTCAGAGGGGGCCCGAAGCCAGAGGGACAGAAGACAGCGGGCCCCACGCCAGAGGAAACCCCCAGGCAAGAGGGGAGAGCTGGTGGTGACCCCAAACCAGAAGGGTCCCCATGCCACAGGGGCAGCAGCCACTGGGCCCCCCATGCCTGAGAGGGCCCGAAGACAGACGGGCGGCAGCTGCCGGGGCCCCCACCCAAAAAGGGTGCCAAAGCAAGAGGGGTGTCAGCTGCCAAGGCCCCCATGCCTGAGGGGGCCTGATGCCAGAAGGGCTGCTGCACCACAGGCCCCCACGCCTGAGGGGACCCAAACAGAGAGGTGGAAGCCTCAGGGCCCCAACGCCAGCGGGGGCCCGAACCCCAGTGGAGACAGCTCCTGAGACCACTAAGCAAGACGAAGAACCCCTGTAAGAATGGAGCTGCCAGCAGGGCCCCCTCGCAAGAGGGAGCCCGAAACCAGAAAGGCAAAAGCTGCCAGGGACCCAACGTCAGAGGAAGGAACTACAGAGAAGAGGAGAAGCTGTTGGGACGCCCACAGCAGAGGAAGCCCCCACGCAAGAGGGGTGGCAGCCGCTGGGACCCCCAAGCCACAGGGGTTCTGAAGCCAGAGGGGCGGCAGCCCCTGGGGCCCCCATGCCAGAGGGGGCCCGAATACAGAGGGGCGAGAGCCTCCGGGGCCCCCACAACTGAGGGAGCCCAAAGCCAGAAGTGCAGCAGCCCCACCTGAGGGGGCCCCGATGCCTAAGGGGGCCCAAAGCCAGAGTGGACACAGCCCCTGGGAACCCTATGCAAGATGAAGAACCCCTGTAAGAATGGAGCTGCCACCAGGGCCCCCTCGCCAGAGTGCAGAAAGATGGGGTGGCAGCCGCCGGGGCCCCAGACAGAGGGCCCGAAGCCAGAAGGGCGGCTGCCCAGGCCCCCAGCCAGAGGGCCCAAAGCCAGAGGGATGACAGCCCCAGGGGCCCCCACACCTGAGGGGGCCTGAAGCCAGAGGGGCAGCAGCCCCAATGGCGCCCACACCACAGGGGACCCGGAGCCAGAGAGGTGGCAGCCGCCGGGGCCCCCATGACGGATGGGGCCTGAAGCCAGAAGGGCGGCTACCCCATGTGCCCCCAAGCCAGAGGGTACCCGAAGCCCGAGGGGTGACAGCAGCCAGGGCCCCCACACCTGAGTGGGCCTGAAGACAGGGGGGCAGTAGCCGCCAAGGACCCCATGCCTGAGGGGGGCCGAAGCCAAAGGGGCAGTAGCTGCCAGGGCCCCCACGCCAGAGGGGCCCAAACACAGAGGGGCGGCAGCTGCCGGGGCCCCACGACTCAGGGGGCATCCATGCCAGCCGGGTCCCAAAGCCAGAGTTGAGACAGCCCCCAGGGACCCTATGCAAGATGAAGAACCCCTGTAAGAATGGAGCTGCCACCAGGGCCCCCTCGCAAGAGGGAGCCCGAAACCAGAAAGGCAAAAGCTGCCAGGGACCCAACGTCAGAGGAAGGAACTACAGAGAAGAGGAGAAGCTGTCGGGACGCCCACAGCAGAGGAAGCCCCCACGCAAGAGAGGAAAAGCTGCTGAGACCCCCACGCCAGTGGGTGTCTGAAGCCAGAGTGGAAAAGGGGTGGCAGCCCCAGGGGCCCCCACGCCTGAGGGGTCCTGAA
>BSDF01000100.1:0-69358 GCA_027925045.1 Hypotaenidia okinawae | reverse complement strand
GATCTTCTGAACAGGGAAATCTCTTTCACTCCCATCATTTCAATGGTAATATCCACCTGATCTGCTGAACTTCACAGATCCCCAGAGTTGATTTCTGGATGTCATGAACACAACAGTTCCACCTCCTGGGATCTGCCCCAAGTCGAGATGTATTGTCTATATACAAGGCCTGTGACCAAACCCCATGGCTGTATCTAAACTTGGCAGGGAATGGCAAGAATAACAAGAAGGACTTGTACAGGTATGTCAGCCAGAAAGGGGAGGTTTAGAAAGGGCCCTGCAGCACAGGCAAAGTCTGACAGAGCCAAGGCAGAGGCTCCTGGCGTAATAGGAGGCAACAGAGCAACTTCCATGGAACGCCTTGAAGGAATAAAGGGGTGTGCATGGAAGCTGAAGTGCCTCCACACCAGTGCACACAGCAGGCACAGCTAACAGGAGGAGCTGGAACCCACCGTGCTGCTAGAAAGCTACAACATAGTGGCCATTAAGGACCCTGGCTGTGGTGAATCCCATGAGTGGAGTGTGGCTGTGGATGGAACGAGCTCTGTGGAACACAAACAGCACCACATGCTGCCTGGGGAGAAAATGCATCCCTGAACTCTCTCCAGGGAAAACAGGGCCCTGGTACCTCCTGCCCCTCACCCACTGTGCAGAGTCGGGGAATGAGAAGTGTGACCAGATCTTAAAGCCCCTCCCCCCACCCCTCCCTTCCCTCAGACTTCACTTCAGTCAGGATTTCGCTCCCTTCTTCCCCCCATTGTGGCCCAGGGAGGGGCAGGGACTGGGGGAATGGGGGTTCAGTCAGCTCCTCACAAGTTGTTTTCCTTCTTGGCTGGGGGGGCATTCATTCCACCCCCTTCCCCTGCTGCACCCTGGGGTCCCACCCATGGCAGACAGTCCTCCAGGACCTTCTCCAACCTGAGTCCTTCCCCACGGGGCTTCAGCTCTTCCCCAGCTGCCCCAGCCTGGGTCACTGCTATGGGGCAGTCATCCATCACAGAATGGCTCTCAGGCCCAGACTGCTCCAGCCTGGCCCCCCACGGGGTCACCAGCCTCCCCCCAGCAAACCCGTTCCAGCGCCAATCTCTCTCCCTCACTCATCTCTCTGTCTCTGTCTCTCTCCATGGGCTGCAGGTGCTGGCAGGGGCTGGCTCCAACGCGGGTCACAGCATCTCCTTGGGGTGGTTCAGCCCTGGCTGGCGGCCAGACGCCCACCAAAGTCAGGAGAAAATATCTATGGAGAGGCTTAGCAATCAGTGTAAGGCCAGGGAGAGATCATCAGGCTTAGCAATCAGTGTGAGGCCAGGGAGAGATCATCCTGTCATCAAGGACAGGGGCCAAACAGACTCACCACAGAGTGAAGGGAAGAAAACTCTCCAATTCCTTACACTGCCCTGCACCCCCAGTGACACCAGAGTCGGGGAATGAAAAGCACAACCAGCTCTTCAAGCAGCACAACCAGCTCTTCAGACTCTCTGTCCCCCCACCCCTCCCTCCTTAGCAGACTTCAGGCAGGATTTGGCTCCCTTCTTCCCTCCTGTTGTGGCACGGGGGGGGGCAGGGACTGGGGAAAGGGGGTTCTCGGGCACTTCTTCAGGAGCTGGTTTCCTTTTCCAGATCTTCAAACACCTCTACCTCCCCTCCCCCTGCTCCCTTCTTAGCAGACTTCACTCTAGTCGTGATTTCACTCCCTTCTTCCCTCCCCCCATCCTGGCATGGGTTGGGGGGCAGGGATTGGGAAATGGGGGCTTCGGGCAGTTCCTTGCAAGTTGGTTTCCTTCTCGGCCGGTACAACCAAGACCCCTTGATGGGCACCCAAACCCCTTCTAGGCTACTAAAGACAGGTTTGGATGGGCACCCAAGACCCGTTTCATGGAGTCTGGACCCTTTGTAGAGCACTCATGACCCCTGGATGGGCAACCAAGACCCGTTTCATGGAGTCTGGACCCTTTGTAGAGCGCCCAACACCCCTTAATGGGCACCCAAGACCCGTTTCATGGAGTCTGGATCCTTGGTAGAGCATGCAAGACCCCTTGGTGGGCACGTAAGACCCTTTGTAGAGCACATAAGACCCCTGGATGGGCACCCAACATCCTTTTCATAGACTCAGCACCCAAGGCCCTTTGTAGAGCGCCCAAGAGCCCTTATAGGGCACCCAATACCACTTCTAGGGCACTCAAGACGCTTTGAGTGGCACCTAAGACCATTTTCAGGGAGTCGTGCCCCTTTGTGAAGCAACCAAGACCCTTTTAGAAGAACCCAAGACCCCTTGATGGGCACCCAAACCCCTTCTAGGCTACTAAAGACACGTTTGGATGGGCAACCAAGACCCGTTTCATGGAGTCTGGATCCTTTGTAGAGCACTCATGACCCCTTGATGGGCACCCAAGACCCGTTTCATGGAGTCTGGATCCTTGGTAGAGCACTCAAGACCCCTTGGTGGGCACGTAAGACCCTTTGTAGAGCACACAGGACCCCTGGATTGGCACCCAACATCCTTTTCATAGAGTCTGGACCCTTCTAGAAGAACCCAAGGCCCTTTGTAGAGCACCCAAGAGCCCTTATAGGGCACCCAATACCACTTCTAGGGCACTCAAGACGCTTTGAGTGGCACCTAAGACCATTTTCAGGGAGTCATGCCCCTTTGGGAAGCAACCAAGACCCTTTTAGAAGAATCCAAGACCCTTTGATGGGCACCCAAAGCCCTCTGTAGAGAACCCAAGACCCCCAGGAGCGCACACACAAGACCCCTTATAGGAAACCCAAGACCCATTGATGGGCACCAAAGACCCTTTGGCAGAACACCACCCCCCTCACCTTCAGCACGGGAACCCCCATGGGGCCACCCAGCCCTCAGCCCACCTCCCCGACCCCTTCTCAAGGTCCCAGACCCCTCCATGACCTTACTTCACCTCTATCCCCCAGCCTGGGGTCACCCCTGGGCCTCCCAATCCTGCTGACATGCAGACCAGCTCGTTTCTAATGGAGTTTCATTCTCACTGAATGATTTTCTGAGCTTCTACAGGTGCCAACACCCCCACAAAGTGTTCTTCCAACAAAGGCTGTGCCCTCAGATGTTCTGTATACGTGTGGGGTCTGATCTTTACCAAGGCAGGGTCTCACACTGAATGACCTTCCACACCTGCAGCACCCACTTCATAGGTGTCGCAGTTTGCTGTAGCTGTGCTGCTGAGGTGGCTTTTGCAAAGCAGCAGTTACAGTTTGCTGTGAGTTCCCAACAGTAAACAAGAGCCAATTCAAGGCCAAAGTCACTTTTGACCAATCCCAGATGGATTCATGGCGCCTCTGGGAATCACATATTCGAGGAAAAAAACCTCCTGGCTGGTGCACTTTGCCACCGGAACGCAGAGTGGGAAGATGTGACCAGCTGCAGCGATAGCCAAGGCCAGGCCCAGGAGGAGAGGGGGGAAGGAATGTGGAAAGAAAGTTTCCCCTGCAGCTCGTGGAGAAGACCATGGTGCAGCGGGTTGTGCCCTCACAGCCCATGGATGAGGACGGGGAGCAGAGACATCTACACCCTGTGAAGAGATTGATCCACGCCTCAGCAGGTTTGCAGGGGGACTTGTGACTTTGTGGGGAGCCAGGTGGGGGAGCCTGGGCCTGAACATCAGCACCCATGGAAGGGAGTCCTGCTGAGAGGCCTGTGGTGAGGAGATGACTCCCCGATGGAGAGGACTCACGCTGCAGAAGTTCCTGGATACGACTCTGGCGTGGGTGGGACCCCACGGCGCTGTGAGGGAAGAGAGTGTGTGTGTGTGTGTGTGTGTGTGTGTGTGTGTGTGGAATGCCCCCCCCCCCCCCCCAGCTGAGACAGAAGACAACTCGGGCGGAACGGACTGAAACCCCCCACTGCCCATTCCCTGCCCCTCCCCACGCCATGTTGGGGGGAAGAAGGGAGTAAAATCATGATGGAGTTTGAGTTTGCTAAGAAGGGGAGGGGTGGGGGAAGGCGCTTTAAGACCTGGCTGCTTCTCACTCTCATCTCGTTCCGGTTCCCTGGGTGTATCAGTCGTAGTTGTAATAAATCACTTTCCTTTATTCTGTGCCGAGTCTGTTTTGCCCATTGCACTAACTGGAGAGTGATCCCTCTGGCCTTAGCTCAGGGCCTGAGCCTCCAAAGACATATTTTCTCCCCTTTTTGGCTGAAGGGGGGAGTGAGCGAGAGGCTTGGTGGGCATTTGGCCTCTGGCCAGGGCCAAACCCACCACAGTCATGCATAATCTCCCATGGGAATTGATTCAAGTTTTCATACAAGTACAGAACTCTACAGACCATGGGCTCTGTATCACTATGTCTGGATCTGCTGAAGGTGGTTTAAGATTTTTTGCTATTCCCATTACTCTGTCTTTTGTGTTTAATATCACTAATGCAACAAGCCCTGCCCACCTCACAAACTTATGGATTAATGTGGTGGTTCAGCCCCAAGCAGTGGCTGAGCACCACAGGCCACTCGCTCACTCCCAGAGGAGAAACAGACAGAAGCTGCAATGGACACTGAGAATGTCTCCTGCCCTCAGCCCCCAGAGACAGACACTAAGAATGTCTCCTGCCCTGAGGCCGTGCAGACAGCTATTGAGAAGAAGTGAGCGAGGAGCTTGGAGGGCATTTGGCTTCTAGCCAGGGCCAAACCCACCACAATAGGATCTTTACAGCTGGAAAAGACCACTGAGATCATCAACTCCAACTGCCTGTCCAACAGCACCATGGCAACGAAACCATCACCTGGAGTGCCATGTGCAGACATCTTTTGAACCCCTCCAGGGATGGAGACTCCACCAGGCTCTGGGCAGCCTGGTCCAATGCCTGACCCCTCTTTCAGTCAGGAAATTTCCCTACTCTCCAATCTAACCCCACCCCTGTTTCACCTCGAGAGCATTTGCTCTTGTCTTATCGCTCGTTCCTTGGGAGAGCAGCCCAACCCCCACCCACCCCAACCTCCTTTCAGGCAGCTGTAGCCGGTGATCAGGTCTACCCCTCAGGCTCCTCGAGCCAACACCGCCCCCCGCTCCCCCGAGGGGGTCAGAGGGCTGGGCGGCACCGTGCGGGGTCCAGGGCCGGAGGTGGGGGTGGGGAGGGGGCTCTGCCTCCCCCCGCGCCGCTTTCGGCGCTTTCGCTTTCACTTCCCCACGGGCGGAGACGGGGTCTGCCCGGCGACCGATGACGTCAGACGCGTCTAGGGCTGCCATTGGCGGACGTGTGGAGGCGCAGCCAATCGCGGGGCTCGGGGCGGGGCTGGCAGCGAGGTGTGTCCCGGAGCGGGGCTCGGTGCGGGGTGTCTGCTCGGATCCCGAGCCGAGCGGAGCGATGTGGCACGGCGTGGTGCTGGGGGTGGGGCTGCTGCTGGGGGTCGTCCTCTGCTTGGTCGTGGCTAAGCAGTGTCAGGTGAGTGCGGGCGGGGACCCGGAGCCCTTTGCCTGGCGCCGGAACCCCCCCGACCCCCTTTCCTGGGCTCGGGCGCTCCATTCCCCGGGCAGCGGGACCCCTCTTGACCCTCCTCCGCTCCGGCCTCCCCTTCCCCGGGTCCCGGAAACTCCCCTGGGGCGAAGGGAGCCCCCGGTCCCTCCCACGGGACAGCGGGTGCCCCTTCAGAACGCCCCCTGCCCCACCCCCTGGCCCCGCTTTGCCTTGCCCTCCTCCAGCCTCCGCATTCCTTTCCTCCCCCCACCCCTCCTCCTTCCTTCCTTCCTTCCTCCCTTCCTCCCTCCCTTCCTCCCTCCCTTCCTCCCTTCCTCCCTCCCTTCCTCCCTTCCTCCCTCCCTTCCTCCCTTCCTCCCTCCCTCCCTCCCACCCTCCTTCCTCCCTCCCTCCCTCCCACCCTCCTTCCTCCCTCCCTCCCCCCACCCTTCCTTCCTCCCTTCCTCCCTTCCTCCCTCCCTTCCTCCCTTCCTCCCTCCCTTCCTCCCTTCCTCCCTCCCTTCCTCCCTTCCTCCCTCCCTCCCTCCGCCCCACCCTCCCTCCCCGCCCCCCCACCCTCCCTCCCTCCTCCCTCCCGCCCCCCCTCCCTCCCTCCCTCCCTCCCTCCCGCCCCCCCTCCCTCCCTCCCTCCCTCCCTCCCGCCCCCCCCCACCCTCCCTCCCTCCCCCCTCCCGCCTGATCTGCGTCTCCTTGGGACTCCCCCGTCATTGACAGCAGGGAACCCCCGGTCTTCCCTTGCCGGGAAGCAGGACCCCCTCCTGGACACACCTCTCTGCCCCAACATCCCCCCTCCAGTCCCATCCCCCCACCCCCCACCGTGCCCCCACAGAGCTCCACTCCTCCTGCTACTCCTACACTTCGGTTTCACAGCCCAGTCATGCCGATTCCGGGCCTGTGCTCATGGATGTGGCCTTCCGTGCCCGCTATGAGAAGGGGAATAAGTCGCAGCAGTACCTGGCCTGGCAGACCCAGGGTGGTCAGCAGTTGAGCCCTGCGGACCCGCTCAGACTGCGGCAGCGCTAAAGCCAGAGCGGGACTGAGTGTGGGACGGGACGGGGCTCTGGGATGGGAGAGCTCCCAAGCCCCAGAACACCCTTCCCTGCCCCACGCTACTGCCCCGGCCTGTGCCGCCCCGGTTCAATGGAATAATGCTGAGTGGATGGATAGAGATGGAGCTGAAGAGAATCTGTAGAGTTAATCTGCACCAATAGGAGACATTTGGCTTTCAACGGCACACGCGTGTGGAGGAGCGATCCGCTGTGTGCCCAGCGCTGCAATAAAGGATGCCTGCTTCACAGGCACCAAGCCTGGTGAGATTTGATTCTGGCTTTTTGAGGCCTCAGACCCAATCCTGCCCAGTGCCACTGTCAGCAGGTTCCCAGCGTGAGGGTGAGGCCCCCCAAACCCAGCGCATCCCTCCCTGCCCAGTGCCCAGCTTCCCATCCCTGGCCTGGCCACCAAATCCTACCCCTGACTACCCCTGTGGCAGTGGAGACCCGCTGACCCAGAGGGGCTCCCATGTCATGTCTCAGCCCTTCACCCTTCCTATGGGACTTTGTACTCCCACCCCAGAGCCAGAGGGGCTCCCCCAACCCATCCCATCTGCTGTCCCTGCCTCCCTGGCTTTCAGAACCCTACCCTATCCCCTTGCTGTTACAGGGTGCTGTGGGGCTGGGTGTCAGCCCAGCCACACCCTGGGCACAGGGGTCTCTGTCAAATCTTTATGTGGCCCTGGGCAGGCTGGGGGTAACTCTCATGTCAGTGCCCAATTCCCTCGGCCATCGTGCCGTGTGTAGTTGTTCCCCTTGCCATCCTGGCTGTCACTGCCATCAGTGGGTTCCTCATCTGGAAGTGCATACCAGGTAAAGCCCCAGGGTGTGTGAGGAAGGCAGAGCCCGTGGGGCTGGCAGGGGCTGTGGGCACGAGCCGCAGTGCTCTGGGGAGCCCCCAAGCCTGAGGGTGAAGCTTGGTTGTTGTTTTACATGGCTGGGTTCTGGGCTGCAGTGGTGGCTTCTGCAAACAGTAGCCAGAAGCCCTCAATGTATAGGCCTGCTTTGGTGGACATTGGTCTCCAGCCAGGCCTAAACCACCACAACCTGCCTTCATATTCAGCCATGTTAAACATCCAGCCATAGCTCCCAAACCAAAGGAGCGAGGACTGAAAGGCATACCTGGCCTGAAACCATGGCCTGCTGTGACACAAAAGGAACATGACACCGGTCTGGGAAGGACACACAAGCCCAGGGACACCACAACCACCCCTGGAAACAGCGCACCAGCCACAAACCTGGCACCTCCAGAAACACCATAGCTTCTCCATAGGAGTTGCCATCTGTCATGGTGCACACATAGTCACCATCATCAGAGGGTCCCAATCCAGAGATTCACAAGTCCAGGTGTCTGTTGGTGAGACCATCTGTGACCAACTCTGTTCTCTCAACACATCCCCTCATCTGCTCCCTGTACAGGTGGTCCCCATTTCAGTAGTGCTGCACCGTGTCAGACACATGGTCAGGACATCTGTATTGTGACAGATGGTGCCTCTTACAGAGAAGCTTTGGTGGAGCTGGAGGTGTCAGGTTTGTGTTTGGTGTGGTGTTTCCAGGGGTGGTTGTGGTGTCCCTGGGCTTGTGTGTCCTTCCCAGACTGGTGTCACGATCCTTTTGTTTCAGAGGAGAGCTGGCACATTGTCTGGCAGCCTTGGGGCTTCTTGAACAAAGAGAGGTCAGTGCAGACACAGAGGTGCTGAAGCTTGGCAGCTCAGTCTTGTTCTGCCAGGAGGTTTGGGGGGAGATCTGGGCCCATTTGGTATAAATGCTCTGCAGTTTCTGCACAACTTGGGGTGGGTTTGGTGTCTGGTCCTGCAGCCCCAGTGGGACCTGTGATAGGTCTGCTCTGGGGTGCAGTGGTGGCCTTGGAGCTGAGCCCATCCCTCCCTGACCCCAAGGCCGGGCTCTTCCCCAGCCACAGGCTCTGTCCCTCAGCTCTCTCTGGAGGGTTACGAGGCCGGAGGCATCCGGGTGCTGTGTCGATCGGCCGGATGGTTCCCACAACCGGAGGTGCTGTGGAAAGACCCCGACGGGCACCGTGTCCCCTCGGTCTCCCAGAGACGTTCCCCTGACATGAGGGGCATCGGGTAAGGGGCAGCTGGGTTGTGTTGGACAGGGGGACCCCTCATACCCTGCACAGCCAGGGGGATGAGTACCCTCCACGGAGGGGTGGTCTGACCTCAGGGCTGGGGGTTTCTGTGGGGGGAACGTTGGGGTGCTGAGTTTTTCCTTCCTTTGCTTTAAAAAAATCTTTTTGCCCAACGCCAGCTTTTGAAGTTTAGTTCTTACTTTGGGTTATTGGGGTTTTTTCATTATTTCTTTGGTTTTAATTTTATTTATTTGGCATTTATTTTGGCCCTGGGCCTGGGTATGTGGTTTGTGCATGGTCTTGGGGATGGGGCCTGGTTGCCTGGTCGTTGTGGCCTGAGGATGGAACCTGAGCCTGGTTGCCTATGCACAGAGTGTGGTTCCCTGAGGGCCTGAGGGCCTGAGGGTATGGCCTGAGGGCGTGGGCAAGAGGATTGGGCTTGTGCACCTGGGGATGGGGCTTGGGGATGGGCCCTGCTTCCCTTGGGGCTTCTTCCACTGAGGGTGGGGCCTGAGGGACAAGTATACTGGGGCTGGGCCTTGGCCAGGGCCTGGGCCTGGGTCTGGAGCAGGGCTTAGGGCTGTGCCTGGGCCTGGGGCTGGGGCCTGGGATGGGTATGGGGCCTGAGGATAGACCTAGGGATGGGGCCTGGGGATGGGGCTGAGCCTGGGGATGGGGCCTGGGGATGGGGCCTGGTTCCCCTGGCCTGTGGTCCTGGGGATGGGGCCTGGGGAACAGCTGTGGGTTTGTGTGGCAGTTTGGGGTGGGGGCTGCAGGGGCAGCTTCTGCAAGAAGTTGCCTGAAGCTTCCCCCAGGTCCAACAGAGCCAACACTGGCCGGGCTCAAGGCCGGCCCTGCTGCTCACCATATCCGAGCCCATCAGTGCTGGTGGCAGCGCCTCTGTGATAGGAAAGAAATGCAACTGGCTGCTCTCTGCTGCCAGAGAAGGGAGCGGGACGATGTGAGACACTTGGCAGACACTGAGGTTGGCACAGAAGAGGGGGGAGGAGGCGCTCCAGGCACCGGAGAAGAAGGTGATGATGGAGCTGAGATTCCACCTGCAGCCCGTGGGCAAGACCACGGTGGAGCTGGTTGAGGAGTGAAACAAAGGGTCTTCCACAGGCAGCTGCCTCCTGCGGGGAACAGCGGTGAGGAAGGATCCCTCCCGGATGGAGCGTGCCTCTTGCTCACAGGCACCCAGCCCCACAGCACCCTGTGACAGCCAGGGGATGGGACGGGGTCCTGGATGTCATGGTGGAAGGGATAGGAAATGGGATGGGATGGGTGGGGGGAGCCACGGGGCGCCAGACGGCTGGGACCCCCCGGGACAGGCGGGTCTGGGGGTCTCGGGGTGCCCCGGGGGAATGATCCAGCTCCCCCCCTGGGCACCGGGACTGCCCCTGGTTAAGCTCCCGGTGACACAGGAACCCCTCCGGGATCAGGGAATCCCTGGTGCTCACTGGGTACAGCTGTTGCCATGGGGCGGTTTCAGGCCATGTCTGTCTGTCGGTGCTGGCTGCTTTGGTGTGGGAGCTGTTGCTGGACGTTCAGCATGTTTGCAATGGAAGGCCGCTCCGGCCAAGAACAATCCCATGGGAAGTTGTACTAGGAGAGTTTCCCCTAAAACAAAGCCCTGAGCTCCAGGGTTAGAGGTTTGAGGGGTTTGGGCCGGGGCTGGGTGGTCTTTATTGCGTAGAAGGGAGTTACAGGCGGTTTGTGGGACCTGGGGATCCTCAAACTGGGACAATAGTGGGTTTGGGGGGCGGTGGGGTTGGGTCATGGAGGTGTTGAGGGGGTACAGGTGTTTTCGGTGTTTTTTGGGGTGCTTGAAGGGGGAATAGACGGATTGGGAAGGGGTTGGGGAAACCCCAAGGGGTGGGCTGTATGGGAAAATGGGGGGGGCGGGGCACAACCCCCTCCTCGACCACGCCCTCAGGGCGGGGCTATCGCAGGAGGAATGCTGATTGGGTGGGTAACCACCCCCCCCCATCACTTCATGGAAGGAGCTGTGCTGAGGGATGTGATGAGGAGATGACTCCCTGATAGAGAGGACTCAGGCTGGAGAGTTTGGTGGAGGACTGTCTGCCGTGGGTGGGAGCCCATTGTGCAGCAGGGGGAGGGGGTGTGTGTGTGTGTGTGTGTGTGTGTGTGTGTGTGTGTGTGTGTGTGTGTGTAATGTCCCCTCCCCAGCTAAGAAGGAAAACAACTTGTGTGGAATGGACTGAACCCCCCCCACTCCCCATTCCCTGCCCCTCCCTGCTGCTGCGATGGGGGGGGATGAAAGGAGCCAATTGATGATTAAAGTCAAGTCTGGGAAGAAGGGAGGGGTGGGGGGAAGTAGAAGTGTTGAGATCTGGGGAAGGAAAGCAGCTTGTACCACCAAAAACCCACTCCTCACTCCCTTCCTCTCCCCGTTCCATGTTGGGGAGGAAGAAAGGAGTAAAATCTGATGAAGTTTAAGTCAGCTAGGAAGGGAGGGGTGGGGGGAAGGTGTTTTAAGACCTTGCCGTGCTTCTCATCACCCAACTCTGGTTCACTGGGTGTGTAGTTGCAGTGTAATACACTACTTTATTCTGTGCTGAGTCTGTTTTTCCCGTTGCACTAATTGCAGAGTGACCCCTCTGCCCTTATCCCAAATCCTAAGCTTCCAAATATATATATTTTCTCCCCTTTTTGGCTGAAGGGGGGAGTGAGACAGGGGCTTGGTAGGAATTTGGCCTCTAGCCAGGGCCAAAACCACCACAACTTTCCTCTTCTGCTGCCCCTGAAGCCGCTCTGGGACACAGAGACTTTGGCACACAGAGCCCAGTCCCCAAACCAGCCACCAGCCGCTGCCTGCACCCAGTGCCCAGCCCAGAAGGGATGGAGGGAAACACACCTCAGGCTTCATCCCAACAGGACTGTGACAGGCAGAAGGATGTGGACAGAGCTGGGGCACCCTGGGGACACGGGGTGCTGGCAGAGTGGGGGCTCCCCAGAATGAAGACAAGAGGGGCCGGAGTTGCCCTGAGTGCCCCCCACCTCCAAGCCCCTGCCCCCTGCTCACCCTGCTGGCAGCTGCCCCCAGGCTCCTGCTCCCACCACTGCTCCAAGCCCCCTGCAAATCCCCTTCAGCAGCAGCCAGGAACCAGCACAAACCCCCAGGAACCCCCACGGCCGGACTCCATGTGCACCCACAAAGCTTTATTGAGCCCTGTGCTGCTCTGCCTGGGCAGGGGGGGCTGGGATGGGAATGAGGGGGACATCTGCTCCTGTGGCACCAAGGAGAGGAGCTTGGGCAGGGTCTGCAGAGGGGCTGGGGCTCTATGGGGCTGTGGGGAGGGAGGAAGGGGAACAGGAGGTGCTGTCCCTGAGGCACAGCTCAGTTCCATCCCTTTGTCACCACCCCAAACCACGGTCGGATGGTCTCTCCATTGAACGAGGCTGGTGGGAAAGTGAAGATCTCGACCCCACTGTGCCCATCGATGAAAGTCACCAGCCCCTGTGGGCAGTCCAGACAGACCCAGACTCTGCTGGGGACCCGGGACAGGGACAGGGGGTGCGAGGAGACGTGAGAGACTGAAACTGACCAAAGCAGTGCCCAACCCCCCAGATCCCTCCTTTGGGGCTCGGGTCAAATTCCCCATTTCTCTTCACAGAGTCCCTGGCCACCCCCAGAGCCCACCATGAATCCCCTCCCACCTCCCCCTTCACCTCCACCTCCCAGCAGTGCCTCCCCTCACTGAACCCCTCCTGGCCCAGCACACAGCACCAATATGTAAATCTCTGAGGGGTGTTGGGCAGGTCCTGCCATGTTGTTCCCCATCTCACACTTCTCCCATCCTGGGACAGGACAAGCTCAGGATGAGCCGTGTTGGGATCCAGGGTCACCACGTCTGCAGGGACAGGAGGAGCCAGAGCATCAGGGGCAGAGCTCAGCACTGCGCATGTTTCACCCCCTGGGGACAGGATCTGGGCTATCAGGACACAGGGCATCTCCTTCCTCCAAGAGATCCCATCCCAGGGCTGGTCCCAGCACGGCCACAGCCAAGCTCAGTCCCAGGGGAACAGGAAGCAGTGGGGCTGCAGCCCCAGACATGGAGGAGCAGGATGGGGAGACAGCAGGTTTGGGCAGTGCCCAGGGTGTCAGGGGGGAGATGGCTCCTCTTGGCCCCACTGATGGAGCTCATGAGGGGTGGGAGAGGCCAGAACACATCAAGGGAACAGCCCAGTGACACGCTCGGGGTCTGGGAGTCACCCAAAACCCCCAGGGACAGCCAGTCCCTTGCACTGGCCAGCCCATATGCCACTTGCACACAAGGAACAGGAGGAAAATCCCACAGAGCGACAGCCGAACCACCAATTACCTGTTCCACGGGTCAGCAGAAAGTTCCTCCAGGCTACAAGGAGAGAGGAGAGCTGGTCACATCCCAGAGCTGGTCCCAGCAGCTCTGGAAGGACAGAGGCTCCATCCCCGTGCTGGTGTCCTCGAGCTGCCCACCCTCCCAGGCACATGGCCTTGGGCTTTCCCAGCCCCAGGGATGGGGGATGGAGAGGACGGGCAGGGAGGGAAAGGGAAGAGCACTGAGATCCCAGGACAGAACCCCCCAAAGCCAAGTCCCTGCTGGGGCTCCTGTGCCAGGAGGTTTTGCTGGGGGAAGGGGCCAGAAGGACTCACCCAGCTCTCTGGAAAACAGCAGCACTGGAAAGCAAAGCCAGAGGAAGAGGAGGTGAGGAGAGCAGCTTGTTTCCTCAGTGGGAACAGCTCCAGAGGGGCTCTGGGACCTTCTCATCAGTCACACGCTCCGGCCATGCTCCCTGTCCTCCCACCCAGACCCACCGTGTCCTTGTCCCCTTCCCTCCTGCCCAAAGAGCTTTTGGATGGAGGCAACACGTCCCTCAGGGGCAAACGCACCTTTCCTTCTCCAGAGAGAAGCTCCAAGGCCAAGGAGCCCAAGGGAGAGCGCCAGGAACACGCCCAGAGCGGCCATCCAGGGACGGGCATCATGGAAAAAGGGAGCTGGGAAACAAACAGATCCACAGGGAAAGGGACCGATTTACACTCGTGTCTGTGGGGAGAAGGACCCAGAGACCCCCGCCCCACACCCCCATGCAGCCCTTGAACCAAGATCCCTGGCCTCAAGGGGACAGAGTCCTCCCCTGCCCACACACCCCCACGCTGCCCCCCAAGCCCAGCCCAAAGCTGCTCCAAGCCAGGCAGCCAACCCCCGCCCTGCTCTGGCACCGCAGGGGCTGGCTGCAGCCGTCTCACCAGAGATGTGCAGGGACGCCTCCTGCTCCTGCTCCAGGCGGCTGCTCCTCACCACACAGGACCAGTTCCCCTCTCTGGGCCCCGTCACCACGATGGCATCTTCAGTGTCAAACAGGCCCCTGGCATCAGGGGAACGTCTCTGGGAGACCGAGGGGACACGGTGCCCGTCGGGGTCTTTCCACAGCACCTCCGGTTGTGGGAACCATCCGGCCGATCGACACAGCACCCGGATGCCTCCGGCCTCGTAACCCTCCAGAGAGAGCTGAGGGACAGAGCCTGTGGCTGGGGAAGAGCCCGGCCTTGGGGTCAGGGAGGGATGGGCTCAGCTCCAAGGCCACCACCGCATCCCCGAGCAGACCCCTCACAGCTCCCACCAAACCCAGCCCAACCTGTGCAGGAACCACCCAGCGTTGATGCCCAACGGCCCCAGATCTCCCCCAAACCTCCTGGCACAGCAAGACCCAGCTGCCCAGCTTCAGTGCCTCCAGGCAGTGTCTGAACCCCCAAGGCTGCCAGACCCTGTGCCAGCTCTCCTGGAGCACCAAGGGATGGGACACAAACCTGACACCTCCAGCTCCACCACAGCTTCTCCATAAGAGGAACCATCCATCACAGTGCAGATGTACTGACCATCATCAGAGGGTCTCAGCCCAGAGATTCGCAAGTCCAGCCTTCCTCTGGAGAGACCATCTCTGGCCAGCTCTGTCCTCCCAACATATTCCTCCATCTGCTCCCTGGACACGTCCTCCCCATTTCGGTAGCGATGCACCGTTTCAGAGACCCTGTGCCGGATCCACCTGATGTCCCAGCTCTGAGCATCCATGGCTGGGGACAAGTGACATGGCAGCACAACGTCCTGCCCCACGGTGACACGGAGAGGGTGGCCTGGTCCCACCACTCTGAAGTCAGCTTGGCCATGGAGAAGGACACAGAGACAGGAGATGGTGCCTACGTTAATTGAGGCCGTTGCAGGCCAGGGCTGAGCTTGGTGAGAGTAGGGGCATGCTCCATGCCATGGGCGTTGCTTTGCCCTCCCATGGTCCAGAGACCCTGGTGGAACTGGAACAGGACTGGGAGGACTGGAAGGAGAAGGAGGATTCCCACCCAGAGTGGGCAAAATCCCCCACCAGCCTGCAGGATCCCTACCTGATCCAATCCGGAGCACGTGGAGAGTCACCCAATACCTCAGGAGGCCCCTGGGGCTCGCTGGGAGCCACATCTGCAGCCACACTGGAGAGGAGGGATGGGAAGGGAGGCAGAAGGCGGAGATGGAGGTTACAGCCACCTGAGAGGAGATGATGAAGAAGGGCTGCCCCTGCCTCAAAGAGGCGACTACATCTCTAAAGCCCCTGTATGAGCACCCCGACAACAGAAGAAGACAGTGCTTGAGGGCAGTACAGGACTGCACACAGCTCCCTGGGGCAGCCCCTGCTCTGCCCCACTGTCCTTCTCCAGGAGTTACTGCAAATCTATTACTGACTCTAAATGAAAGGGAATGTTCTAAAGCTTCTGCAGAAAGTGAATTCGCTCAGCAGATGGGAGCAAGTTGCCAGATGTATCAGGCTTCCAAATAAATCCAACTGCTCAACAAATCCAACCTTTGCCCAGTCTGAGGTGGAGAATTACCGTCTCTCGGCAGTACCCCGCCCCCAGACAGTGAGCTGAAGTTCCGCGTTCAGGCACCAAAGTCCAACGACTGAGAAATGCTCCAAGACTAAATTTTTGAGTTTTAGAAAGCAGGCATTTTGAGAATATTTGCAGATTCATTACGCATGCACTTTAAGTCTCTGAGGGTCTTCTGTGAGGCTCTTTGGTGGTCCCTTGTGGTTCTTTGAAAAGGTCCTTTTCCATTAACTACTCCTTGAGGCACGTGCAGTGTGGATTAATCCAGGTGGCTTGTTTCTTCTCTTGCAGTTATCTAGTTTTGCCTAGTTTTCTGCTAATTTGTCTGATCCTTCCCACTACGGCCATGAAATACTGCCCTTAGTTGCATTCTTATCTGAGGCTCCTAACTTTCCTCCTTCTTGGTTTCACGTTCCCACTTCTGCAGCCATACACAGTTCTATTACACGATAGCTCAAGGTTTCTAATGTCTTCTATCTGTTTGTACCAAAAGTTTCAAAGTTGCTCAAGCAGCACCAGGCAGGCAAGCACAACAGGACTGCCATCAGAGACACAGTGGAATTTATCAGCCTTTGTTCAAGGTATCACTGGGAGGCAGAAGGAGCTCCTGCAAACTCCCCATGGTCAGTGCAGCAGTGGGGTCCCATCTGCAACCCCAGAATCCTCTGCCCATTACCTGTGTGGCATAACCACCAGCAGCTCTGAGGATCGCTACCAGCTCTGAGCAGCCAGGTGTCCTGGCTCCAGGTTTAATCTGTTACTGCAGCCCCAGACTGTTCCTTGCACATCTCCCACGCCTTCCTATGCCCTGAAGGGCTTGGCCACAATGGACCTTGCTCGCAGACTGAGGTAGTTTGGCCCTAGCTAGAAGCCAAATGCCCACCAAAACCGCTCTGTAACTTCCCTTTTCGTCTGGACAGGGAAGAACATAAATATTGAGAGGCCAGGAGTGGAGATAAGGCCAGGGAGAGATCATTCTGCAATCAGTGTCACAGGCAGAACAGACTCAACACAGAATAAAGGACAGAAAACTCTCTAACTGCTGGCCCTGCCCTGCACCCCAGTGACACCAGAGTCAGGTGATGAGAAGTGTGACCAGATCTTAAAGCCCCTCCCCCCACCCCTCCCTTCTCAGCAGACTGCACTTCAGTCAGGATTTCGCTCCCTTCTTCCCCCCACTGTGGCACAGGGAGGGGCAGGGACTGGGGGAATGGGGTCAGTCAGTTCCTCAGAAATTGCTTTCCTTCTCAGCCAGGGTGGGGGCATTCATTCCACACCCCCTTCCCCTGCTGCACTGTGGGGTCCCACCCACAGCGCGCAGATCTCCACCAACTTCTCCAACCTGAGTCCTTCCCCACGGGGCTTCAGCTCTTCCCCAGCTGCCCCAGCCTGGGTCACTGCTATAGGTGCACTCATCAATCACAATGTCTCTCAGTCTCTCAGTCCTTCATGGGGTCTCCAGCATCCCCTCAGCAAACCTGTTCTGGCACAAATCTCTCCCTCACTCATCTCTGGGTCTCTGTCTCTCTCCATGAGCTGCAAATGCTGCCAGGGGCTTGATCCAACACGGGTCACAGCATCTCCTGTCTGTGTCCCCCTGCTGGTGTTTGCTCTGTGGGGCCTGCAGAGACCTTCTGGCTGCTCCTTACAGAAGCCCTAACTGCAGCCCTCCTTCTCCACCAGAACCCAGCCAGGCAAATCTGTGACAGTAACCTGATGTAGTTAGAGGTTCCTTGGCCTAGATGACCTTCAGAGGTCCTTCCAACCCAACGCCTTCTTTGATTCTGTTATTCTCTGACTCACATCTCAGAGCTGGAGGAGCCCCAGGCATGTCTCCAGCCCCAAGTGTCAGGAGAGGGCAGTGTGAGCCCAGAAGAGCCGCTGAGCCCCAGCTCCCAGGCAGGACCAGCAGATCACCTCCCAGCAGAACATCCTCCTGCCCAGGCTGGGATGCTTGGAGCACCTGAACGGGTGTCTGAGGGCAGTTGGGTGCTGAGGACCTACCAGTGCGGGGGCAGCTGCTCCTCCTGCAGCCCCTTCCCTAAACTGCCCCAGGCCCAGCCCCAGACCCAGTCCTAAGCCCAGCTCCAGAGTCAGCTCTAGGCCCCAGCCCCAGGCCCAGCCTCCAGATCCAGCCCAGGCCCAGCCTCAGCCCCAGGCCCAGCCAGGCCCCAGCCAGGCCCAGGTCCCAGTCTCAGGTCCAGGACTAGCTGCAGGCCCCAGCCCCAGGCCTCAGGCCCAGGCCCAGGCCCAGCCTCAGTACCCAGCCCCAAACCCAGCCCCAGGCTCAGGCCCAGCCCCAGCCCCAGGCCCCAGGCCCCAGCCTCAGGCCCATCCCCAGGCAACCAAACCCTCAGGACCCACCCACAGGGGAAGCAGGCCCAATGGAAGCAGGGCCCATCCTCAGGTCCTATCCCCAGGTCCTCAAGCCCATCCTTCTGGCCCAGGCCCTCAGGCCCTCAGGCCCTCAGGCCCTATCCTCAGGCCCTGGCCCAGCGAACCAGGCACGCCAGGCCCTGGCCCACTCACAGGTCCTCAGGCCCATCCCTCTGGCCCCAGGCCCAGGCAACCAGGCCTTGTCCTCTGCTGCCCAGGACCAGGCCCTGGGAACAAGGCCCTACCCTCAGGGAACCAGGCCCCTGGGGAACCACGCCCTATCTCCAGGCAACCAAGCCAAGGCTCCATCCTCAGGCCACAAGGATCAGGCCCCCAGGCCCCATCCCTAGGACCATCCTCAGGCCCCATACCCAGCCCCAGGTCCAAAATAAAAGCCAAAGAAATAAAATTAAAACCAAAGAAAAAATTAACACCCCCCCCAAGATCCAAAGTAAGAACTAAATGAACACCTGATGTCGAACACAAAGATTTTGTTAAAGCAAAGGAAGAAAAAACTTGAGGCCCCAGCATTCCCCTCACAGTAAACCTCAGCCCTGAGGTCAGACTCACCCTCCACAGCCAGTCCTCCTCCCCCCGGCTGCACAGGGTCCAAGGATTCCTCCTGCCCATCACTCCCCAGATTCCCACCTACTTGACGCCTCTTGCCTTGGGAGAATATCTCTGGGAGACCAAGGAGACACGTTGCCCGTCATGGTCTTTCCACCATCACTGTCTGCCCTCCAGAGAGAGCTGAGGGCCAGAGCCTGTGGCTGGGGAAGAGCCCGGCCTTGGGGTCAGGGAGGGATGGGCTCAGCTCCAAGGCCACCACCACATCCCTGAGCAGACCCCTCACAGCTCCCACCAAACCCACCCCAACCTGTGCAGGAACCACCCAGCGTTGATGCCCAACGGCCCCAGATCTCCCCCAAACCTCCCGGCACAGCAAGACCCAGCTGCCCAGCTTCAGCTGCCTCCAGGCAGCATCTGCACTGACCTGTCTTTGTTCAAGAAGCTCCAAGGCTGCCGGACAATGTGCCAGGTCTCCTGTGACACAAAAGGAATACGACACATGTCTGGGAGGGACCCACCGGGCACAAACCTGACACCTCCAGGTCACTGTAGTTTCTCCATAGGAGTTACCAACTCTCATGGTGCAGACGTACTGACCATCATCAGAGGGTACCAATCCAGAGATCCACAAGGCCAGGCTGTCCTCTGGAGAGACTATCTCTGGCCAACTCTGTCCTCCCAACATATTCCCTCACCTGCTCCCTGTACAGGTCCTCCCCATTTCGGTAGTGGTGCACTGTTTCAGACACGTGGTGTCTGGTCCACCTGATGTCCCAGCTCTGAATATCCTCACCAGGGGACAAGTGACATAGCAGCATGACATCCTGCCCCATGGTGACACAGAGAGCATGGCCTGGTCCCACCACTCTGAGGTCAGTTTTGGATAGAGAAGGACACAGAGACACAGACATTACACCTATGTTAATTTAGGGCGGGGCAGCTCCTTCCTCCAAGAGATCCCATCCCGGGGCCTGCCCCAGAACAGCCACAGCTGAGCTTGGTCCTGAGGGAACAGGCAACAGTGGGGCAGGATGGGGAGGCAGCAGCTGGGTCTGAGCAGTGCCTGGACCATAGAGTACCCCTGGCCAGAGCAGAATCACCCCATCCATCATGACACTCACCCCTCAAATATTTATCAGCATTGAGAAGATCCCCCCTCAGTCTTCTTTTCTCCAGGCTAAACAGTCCCAAGTCCCTCAGAGATGTTCTAGTCCCCTCAGCATCTCCACAGCCCTTTTTTGCACCCTCCCCAGGAGCCCCCTGTCCTTCTTGACCCAGGGGCCCAGCACTGCACACAGTATTCCTGATGAGACCTCCCCAGTGCAGAGCAGGGGAGCAGGAGAACACTCCTTGACCTGCTGCCCACACATTTCTCTTCCCTGACCCTGAGGGCACCTTGCTGGTCATGGTCAGCCTGAGTGTCCACCAGGACTGCCAGCATCTTCTTCCAGAGCACTGCTTCCCAGCAGGTCAGCCCCTAACCTGTACTGGTGCTGGGGGTTATTCCTCCTAAGATGAAGGACCCTACACTGGCCCTTTGAGACACTTTTTTCTATGGTCCTGCTTCCAGCTTCATTTATTGAGTTTGAGGTTTAGGTAGGAGGATGAAGAACTATCAGCAAAGCACCTGTGCTGGGGCCTCAAGTCCCACCCAGACTCAGAAATTCCAAACCACAGTATTATCAACATTATGAGTGATTTTCACGAGATGTGTTTCATACCAGTAGATCATTCTCTTCTGAGAAGGGACCTCTCTTTTGACAGTGGGTTGAATATTTCCTGTCATTCAGAGTCAGTAGGCTGTGTGTAGTCCCATCCTGCCCTGATCACCAATTTCTTCATGCCGTCCTGCTCATGCTGTGGCTCTGGGGATTTCAAGCTTGTCCTGCTCATGCCGTGGCTTTGGGGATTTCCAAGCCTCTTTGGGGCAGGGGCAGCCCTTCTTCACCAGATACCCTCTGGGGCAGCTGTGATCCCCATCACCCTCTCTCTGCCTCCCTTACCCTCCCTCTTCCTCCAGTGCTCCACACAGATGTGGCTTCCATGCTGAGCCCCGGGGGCCTCCTGAGGTATTGGGTGACTCTCCACGTGCTCCAGCTGGGATCAGGTAGGGATCCTGCAGGGCTGGTGGGGGCTTTGGCCTAGTCAGATGCCAGGTGGCAGATGAGAGGCAGGAGCTGCTGTGGGGCGGGGGAGCCCAGCCCTGAGCTCAGCCACACATGGTTTGACTTTCCTTAGGGCTCTTTACACTGTATGTCCCTCAGCCGGGCTTACCCACCAGTCCCATCTTGCAGTACTCCCCTGCAATGGCTCTCGTTGGACCAGGGCAGGTTGGTTTGAAGGTAATTTTCTGGAGCAGGTTCCTGCTTCCAGGAATCCTCCTTCTCCTTCTGCAGCATCAAACCTGGAAGAGACAGGTTCCAGGCAAGTGGCACTTACTCCATGACCTCCGAAAAAGTTACAATGCTATAGAAGATATGGGAACCCATCAGCCTGGACTCCCATCCCCTACTATGATTCCTTGGGATTGGCATTTGACTGTTCCAGACCTAAAAGATTGCTTTTTTAATATTCCACTGCATTCGGATGAGGCTCTTTTCTTTAACAGTTAAACCGACAAGGAGTGACCAACCTTTGCAGGCCCTAACAGTGTTTACGGATGGATCTGGAAAACCACACAAATCAGTCATTCTTTGGTGGGACAGCCAGTGTGGACAATGGAAATCGGGCATTGGAACTGTACCTGGCTCCCCCCAGATGGTGGAACTGACCGCAGTTGTCCGAGTCTTTCGTAAATGGTCCGTACCGCTCAACCTGGTTACTGATTCAGCTCACGGTGCAGGAATTGTTGAGCGAGCTGAAGCATCTGCATTGCGTAATGTTTCACACTCTGAACTCTTTGCTTTGTTACAAGAACTCATTTTTCTCCTGGACTCTCCTCCTCACCCCTATTTTGTTATGCATGTCAGATCACATACTTCTTTACCAGGTTTTATTGCAGAAGGGAATCGACAAGCTGATCTCCTGACACTACGGGTACAGGTATTGCCGGGTCGCTTAGCACAAGCTAAGCTCAGTCATTCCTTTTCTCACCAGAATGCTGGAGTTTGGAATTCCCTCCCAACAAGCGTCTAATATCATTGCTGTATGTCCTGATTGTCAACGACACTCATTTCCCTCAATAGCGGGAGGGATTAATCCTAGAGGACTCCAAAGCCTACAATTATGGCAAATGGACGTTACACGTTTTCCAGAGTTTGGTAAATTGAAATATGTCCATTCTTCTATTGATACATTTTCAGGTGCCTTCTTTTCTTCTTGTCATACAGGGGAGAAAGCACGTGATGTCCGGACACACGTGATGCGTGCTTTCGCTACCTTGGGCATTCCCTCCCAGATCAAAACAGACAATGGTCCTGCATATGTTTCAAGTGCAACAAAAGCCTTTCTGGACTCCTGGGCTGTGACTCATATCACTGGCATCCCTTATTCCCCTACGGGTCAATCTCTACTTGAACGTTCTCACCAGTCCTAGAAACGTTTATTACAACAGCAAAAAGGGGGGGTGGGGACTGCTACTCCTGAGGAGCGACTACAGAAAGCTTTGTATGGTTTTAACTTTGTGAATTGTTCTCTGTTAGACAGTAATCCTCCCTTCGTCCGACACTTCAATGTGAACACTTCACTTCAGGCACAAATCCAAGTGCCAGTTTTGGGTCGTGACCCAGAAACAGGTAAGATTGTGGGGCCATTTCCTCTTGTAACGTGGGGGAGAGGGTATGCTTGTGTCTCCACAGAACAAGGCCCCAGGTGGATTCCAGCAAAGAACGTGCGTCCTTTTCGTGAGCCACTGCCGCAGTCGGTGACTAGCAACCCAGAACACCCTGTGGAACAGCGACACCCTGAGGCTTCAAGTGACCAAGATGCCAAGGGATCCTAATCTGGGTGACCACATCCCCGACACTCCCGAGGGACTGGTGGTTTTGCAGGCGATTTCAGGAGCCCTCGTGTTTGTTACAATGTGGGGCGCAGGGTTGTTGATAATGAGCCTAGGACCTTGGCCCCTTTGGGGAGGACTGTTTCCCCCTCCTTTACCAAAAACTAATGCGTGGGTTACATTAGCAAATTTGACAGGACAAGATGTTCTATGTCTTGCTACTGCTTCTCCCAATAACCCTTTCTCTACATGCCTTGTTGGTCTACCATTAGATAGATGGCCGATACCTGAGAGTCTTGCAAAGATTTTTCCTGCCCTGTCACCAAATCTGGCAGATATGTGGGATACTTGGGTTCCTTCTCTCCCACAGACTGCCCTAGAACCACAAGAGATTGAGCTTCTTGGGTCAGTAAAAATGTATTTTTGTGTTCAGTTTAATTATACAGGAAAAAACCAAGCCAGGATGGATGTTTCTCCTGACCACCCTGTCTTTAGAAATGCCAGTACCTGGTGTAACTATACAGCGACAGATTTCTCGAGATCCAGCGATGCCCCCTTTTTGTTACCATCTGGGATATTTCTTATCTGTGGGGATAGGGCTTGGCCCATTATCCCCTCATACATGATAGGGGTGCATGTAGCCTAGGTCGGCTTTCTGTTCTGACCCCAAACACCTCTATGATTTTACAGTATCGCCTTTCCCACCGGGCAAAGCGTGGTATACACGCCTATAGAGTGGTATACACGCCTATAGAGTGGTATACACGCCTATAGCCCCAACTGTGATGATGGGGCAGAATTTTGGTCTTTTGGTCGGCGCCCTGCGGCCTCTGTCTCATTGCCAGGAGCGGCGGCTGGGAAAGCGTTAGCTACTTTAGATGAACTTGGTTGTTGGCTTGCGAAGCAAACAAACGCTGCCAGCCGCGCACTGTCTGGCCTTGTATTAGATGTGGGTAGTGTTCGTCATGTGATGCTGCAAAATGGAGCTGCTATAGAGTTTTTGCTTTTAGCACAAGGCCGTGGCTGTGAGGATTTTGAGGGGGTGTGTTGTATGAATCTCTCAGATCATTCTGAGTCTGTCTATGCTAGCATTCAACAGCTTAAGGATGGAGTCTTGAAACTCCGACAAGATGATGGATGGGATTGGCTGGACAAAATTTTTGGAGGATGGGGATTATCTGGGTGGTTGAAGAGCTTGGTAAAAACTTTTGTTTATGCCTTGGCTGGTTTTGTTCTTCTGTTGTTCCTTTTACCCTGTCTGTTGCAATGTATGCAATGTTTGATAAATTGGTCTATAAAAAAGATTCTTTTTGTGCAACAGAGAGGGGGAGATGCAGCTTTGAACCTGGAAGAGACAGGCTGGAATTTGGGTTCTTTGCAGCTACTGGAGAGAGATGTGTTGAGACTTGTCAGCTTCAAGCCCTGGGAGGCCACAACAACACAGGAACTGGCTGATAAGGGATGAGAGACTGTGGGAAGACTAGACTGTCCTACACCGGATGGGATAAGGGGGCTAGACAGCCTTGAAGAGGGAACAAGAGAAGACACAAAAAACAAAACCAGAATGAGGACAGAGGGTTGTGCTGCTAGGCCTAAGTTGCTATTTTGAATGATGTCTGTAAGTGTTTTTAAACCACTCAGCAAGTAGTAAAATGTAAAGACGGCTTCTGTGCTCCAGAGAAACTAAGGCACAGGTGGGCTTGGCAAAGTATATAAACTTGTGATTCTCTTCCATAACTCGCCAGTTGCTTGCATCAAGCTGTGTCCCGTCTCAATCGCAGCACACGCTGTCCATGGGTGCTGCAGTGCTGGACATGCTGGAACTCCAGAATGAAAGAGAGTCAAAAGCAGCCAAGTGGTACGGCATGATCGACACTGCAAGTGCTTTCTTCTCAATTCTTTTGGCAGCAGAGAGCAGGCCACAGCATGCATTGCCTTTGTTGCACCCCAGCAACAAGTGAGGGTCATACCAGTGGGGTGGGCCATCCTTCCATGGTCATCCTCCATCCCACAACTCCTCACCAGCCCCTGGAAAGAGTTGCTGCTGTGTGCAGCAGGGGTGTCCTGATGGAGCCGAAGCAGGTGAAAGGGTGGTAAAATCAGAAGGGACTAACCTTGGGAGAGCTTGTGAGGACAACTGGGGGCTGGAGGGATGCCCAGGGTGAATTCACCCAGGACGAGGGGAATCGACTGCTCTTTGCAGAAGAAAGTCTCAATGAATGTTCCCACTGCAAGAAATGCCTCCAGGACAGGTCAGAGCTCAATTGCCATCAGAGGTTGCACAGAGGAGGAAAGACTTTTAAATGCCAAAAGTGTGTAAAGGAGTTTGGGAAGAGCTGGGAACTCAGTTCCTGTGGACGTTGGTGCCTGGAGGCAGAACTTCAGCTCCTCCCATGGGGGATGGGGCCACAAGTCACACCCCCACGACTGGGAGAATTCAGTGAGGCCAAGTGTGCAGGGGAGGGGTTGGGGCCTCAGGGCCTGCACAGAAAAGATAATTCTGTGAATTATCTGTGTCCGTTATTTTCATCAGCCAGCTGCAACCAGCAATTCGTTTCCATCCCAAGAGCAACTTCTCCTGCTGAAAGGTATTTAGAATATTTCTTTTCATTCACTGTCGTGGTTTCCCCCGGCTGTGGGCTGAGATCCAGGCAGCTGCCTGCTCCTTAAAGTAAAAGAGCAGGGGAAGAGGGGGAAAGGGGGGAAACAAGGGAAGGGAAAAGGAAGGGGAAATAACTCCAAACCCAAGAAACTAAGAGGCCCGTGGGTTGGGATAAGGAGAGTTTACTAAGAGAACAGAAAGATCAAATATCCCAATGCTAACAGGACTTTAGAGCAAAAGAATATGAAACTCTTGATCCCCAATGCAGTTTCTCCCCGACCCACACAACTCAGGCTGGACCACCCAGAGCTGTCCCGGAACCCGACCGTCCCCCCAAGCAGCACGCGTCCCGCCACCGCCCCTCTTCTTCCTCCCCTCAGCCCCCTGTTCTCCTGGGCAGGACGTCATTGGCATGGAATACTCTCTTTGGCCCATCTGGGTCACCTGTCCTGGCTTCGACCCTCCTTTCTCATGAATAGAGAAATAGTAAGAAGCTGAGAAAGTCCTTGACTGTCTGACTGCAACTAAGAACATCAGGGTGTTCTCAGCACTGCTTTCATTGGAACTCCCAAACACAGCATCCCATCAGCTGCTACAAATGGAGTTAACTCTATCCTGACTGAAACCAGGACATTCACAATCAGTGATGGATTTGGGATAACTCCTGGAGAGGGGAAGTGGAGCAGATTAGGGGCTGCATAGAGGAGCTGTATGCAGCCCTGTCCTGCCCTTGGGCACCGGTTTCATGTGCTGTCAGGGTGCTGGTGCAGGGGCTCTGGGGATTTCGGAGCCTCTTTGGGGTAGGGGCAGCCGTTCTTTGACAGATCTCCTCTGTGACCCCCATTGCCCTCCTCTGCCTCCCTTCCTCTCCCTCCTCTCCAGTGCAGCTCCAGATGTGGCTCCTGACGAGCCCCAGGGGCCTCCTGAGGTATTGGGTGACTCTCCACGTGCTCCAGCTGGGATCAGGTAGGGATCCTGCAGGGCTGGCGGGGGGTTTTGCCCACTCCATGTGGCAGATGTGGGGCAGGAGCTGCTGTGGGGCAGGAAAAGCCCAGTCTGGAGCTTGGACCTGCATGCCTTTGCTTTCCCTTGGCCGTTGTGGCTCGCAGCAGGGCTGGCTGGGATGGAGGTCATTTTCTGGAGCAGGTTCCCATTGCCAGGAAGCCTCCTTCTCCTTCCAGTCCTCCCATTCACATTCCAGTTTCCACGGGGTCTCTGGGCCATGGGAGGGCAAAGCAACGCCCGCAGCATGGAGCGTGCCCCGCTCACACCAAGCTCAGCCCTGGCCTGCAACAGCCTCAATTAACGTAGGCACCATCTCCTGTCTCTGTGTCCTTCTCCATGGCCAAGCTGACTTCAGAGTGGTGGGACCAGACCACACTCTCCGTGTCACCGTGGGGCAGGACGTTGTGCTGCGATGTCACTTGTCCCCAGCCATGGATGCTCAGAGCTGGGACATCAGGTGGATCCGGCACAGGGTCTCTGAAACGGTGCATCGCTACCGAAATGGGGAGGACGTGTCCAGGGAGCAGATGGAGGAATATGCTGGGAGGACAGAGCTGGCCAGAGATGGTCTCTCCAGAGGAAGGCTGGACTTGAGAATCTCTGGGCTGAGACCCTCTGATGATGGTCAGTACGTCTGCACCGTGACAGATGGTGCCTCTTATGGAGAAGCTCTGGTGGAGCTGGAGGTGACAGGTTTGTGTCTGGTGATGTGTTTGCAGGGGGTGGTTGTGGTGTCCCTGGGCTCGTGTGTCCCTCCCAGACCTGTGTCCCATCCCTTGGTGCCCCAGGAGAGCTGGCACGGTGTCTGGCAGCCTTGGGGGGTGCAGATGCTGCCTGGAGGCACTGAAGCTGGGCAGCTGGGTCTTGCTGTGCCGGGAGGTTTGTGGGGAGATCTGGGGCCGTTGGGCATCAACGCTGGGTGGTTCCTGCACAGGTTGGGGTGGGTTTGGTGGGAGCTGTGAGGGGTCTGCTCAGGGATGCGGTGGTGGCCTTGGAGCTGAGCCCATCCCTCCCTGACCCCAAGGCCGGGCTCTTCCCCAGCCACAGGCTCTGTCCCTCAGCTCTCTCTGGAGGGTTACGAGGCCGGAGGCATCCGGGTGCTGTGTCGATCGGCCGGATGGTTCCCACAACCGGAGGTGCTGTGGAAAGACCCCGACGGGCACCGTGTCCCCTCGGTCTCCCAGAGACGTTCCCCTGATGCCAGGGGCCTGTTTGACACTGAAGATGCCATCGTGGTGACGGGGACCAGAGAGGGGATCTGGTCCTGTGTGGTGAGGAGCAGCCGCCTGGAGCAGGAGCAGGAGGCGTCCCTGCACATCTCTGGTGAGACGGCTGCAGCCAGCCCCTGCGGTGCCAGAGCAGGGCGGGGGTTGGCTGCCTGGCTTGGAGCAGCTTTGGGCTGGGCTTGGGGGGCAGCATGGGGGTGTGGGGGCAGGGGAGGACTCTGTCCCCTTGAGGCCAGGGCTCTTGGTTCAAGGGCTGTGAGGTGTGGGGCGGGGGTCTCTTGGTCCTTCTCCCCACAGACACGAGTGTAAATCGGTCCCTTTCCCTGGGGATCTGTTTGTTTCCCAGCTCCCTTTTTCCATGATGCCCGTCCCTGGATGGCCGCTCTGGGTGTGCTCCTCGTGCTCTCCCTTGGGCTCCTTGTCCTTGGAGCTTCTCTCTGGAGAATGATAGGTGCGTTTGCCTGGGAGGGACATTGTGGGGTGCCTGACATTGGGGCTGAGCTCCAGAGAGCCTGGGTGGGCTGGCGGGAGGATCAGCTGGCAGGGAGCCATTCCCAGGAGCCAGGCGATCTGGTCCTACTCCCCAAGAAGGAGGAGCTGGGGATCAGCCTGAGCTCTGTGAGCTCCTGTGGGATCAGCCCTGGGGTGAGTGGTTGTTCCCTCTGGTCACACATCGCTTCTTGGTTTTGCTTTCCAGGGCAAAGAGATGCAGCCCTGGGTGAGTGTGGTGGAAGGAGCCAGTCCTGGGTTTTGGAGTTTTTGACCTTCCCAAACAGCAAGTTGGGATCTGCCTGAGCTCTGACGGCTTCACGTGGGCCGTTATGGGATGATGAGATGTCCCACCTGATCAAATATTGCTTTTTCTTTTCTTTCCAGAGGAACAAGATGCAGCCCTGAGTGAGTCTCCTTGACCTCCAGCATATCATGGGGTCACTTCCCAGGATTTTTGTGCTCGGCCTTTTCCATCTCTCCGTTTCCACTCTATCCCAGCATCCCTTGGTCTGGGAAAGCCCAAGGCCATGTGCCTTGGAGGGTGGGCAGCTCAACCAGACCAGCATGAGGATGGACCCTCTGCACTGCCCAGAGCTGCTGGAGACGGGCTCTGGGACGTGACCAGAGTGGCAGGGAGACGTTCCTGGGCTTTGGGGTCATTTCCCAGTTCCAAATCAAGAATTCCATCTTTGCCCATGATCCTTTTTCTCTTCATGAGCAGTTCTGACATGAAAACATGTTCCAGCTGATCAAATATCTCTGTTTCCTTTACAGAGAAACAAGCTGCAGCACTGGGTGAGTGTCTCCTTTTCTCCAGCACAGCCTGGGGTCCTGTCCCTGGCACTTGGTGCTTGTCCATTGCCCTCCCTGCCCATCCTCTCCATCCCAGCATCCCTGGGTCTGCTAAAGCCACAGACAATGTGTCTGAGAGGGTGGGCAGCTCGGGGAGACCAGCGTGGGGACAGACCCTCCCCCTTCCCAAGTACTCCTGGTACCAGTATGGAGCACAGCCAGCATGTGGGGAGCCATTCCTAGGAATTTTGGTGGAGTTTCCATTTCTCACACAGCAGTTTGGGGTGTGCCCGAGCTCTGCATGGGCAGTTCAGGGGTGACAAGCTCTGCTCTCTGATCAAATATTGCTTTTTATTTTAATTTCCAGCGGAACGAGATGCAGCACTGGGTGAGTGTCCCTGAGTCCTGGCACAGTGCGGGCTCCTCTCCTGGGGTCTCTCCACTCAGCCCCTTCCTTCTCTGCTCGTCCTCTCCATCCCCCTTCCCTGGGGCTGGGAAAGCCCAAGGCCATGTGCCTGGGAGGGTGGGCAGCTCAGGGAGACCAGCATGGGGATGGACCCTCTCCTCTGCCCAGAGCTGCTGGGGACCAGCTCTGGGATGTGACCAGCTCTCCTCTCTCCTTGCAGCCTGGAGGAAGTTTCTGCATCCCCATACTCCAGGTAATTGGGGGTTCTGGTGCTGCTCTGGGTGGATCTCCTCCCATTGCTCGAGTGCAAGGGGCATCTGGGCTGGAGAGTGCGTGGAACTGGCTGTGCCTGGGTATGCTGGGTGACTCACAGACCCCAAGCATCACACTGGGCTATTCCCTCACTGTGTTCTGACCTCTGCCACCTACTGTGAGCTCCATCAGTGGGGCCAAGAGGAGCCATCTCCCCCCTGACACCCCAGGCACTGCCCAGACCCAGCTGCTGCCTTCTCATCCTGTTCTTCCATGCTGGGGCTGCAGCCCCACTGGTACCTTTTCCTATGGGACTGAGCTTGGCCGTGGCCATGCCAGGACTGGCTCCAAGATGGGATCTCTTGGAGGAAGGAGATTCCCTGTGTCCTGATACCCCAGATCCTGGCCCCCCTGGGGTGAAACCTGCCCAGTGCTGAGCTCTGCCCCTGATGCTCTGGCTCCTCCTGTCCCTGCAGACGTGGTGACCCTGGATCCCAACACGGCTCATCCCAAGCTTGTTCTGACTGAAGATGGGAGAAGTGTGAGAAGGGGAACAACATGGCAGGACCTGCCCGACACCCCTCAGAGATTTACATCTCAGCCCTGTGTGCTGGGCCAGGAGGGGTTCAGGGAGGGGAGGCACTGCTGGGAGGTGAAGGGGGAGTTGGGAGGTGATTCAAGGTGGGCTGTGGGGGTGGCCAGGGACTCTGTGAAGAGAAAAGGGAATAATTACCTCAACCCTGAAGCAGGCATCTGGGGAGTACAGCACTGGAAAGGTCAGTTTTACTCTCTCACCTCTTCTGCCAAACCCCTGCCCCGGATCCCCAGCAGAGTCTGGGTCTGTCTGGACTGCCCACAGGGGCTGGTGACTTTCATCGATGGGCACAGTGGGGTCGAGATCTTCACTTTCCCACCAGCCTCATTCAATGGAGAGACCATCCGACCGTGGTTTTGGTTGGGGACAGAGGGAACTGAGCTGTGTCTCAGGGGCAGCACCTCCTGCCCCACTTCCATGCCCCCCACAGCCCTGCAGAGCCCCTGCCCCTCTGCAGACCCTGCCCACGCTCCTCTCCTTGGTGCCACAGGAGCAGATGTCCCCTTCAGCCCCGTCCCAGCCCAGGGAGCAGAGGGGCAGTGAGGGGGCTGGGAAGGTTTCAGCTGGGCTGGAGCTGAATTCTGCACCTTTCCTGGTCCGGGCTGTGTGTTGTATTCCTGCTGCAGGCAGGGCTGATCACGCTGTGAGGATGTGACATTAGGAGCCATGTGGGGATGTGCAAGCTGTGGCCAGGACAGGGCTGTTTGCCCTGGGCTCCATCATATCTCCAGCTGTCCCTGCTGTAATCTGTTGGTTGCAGCTCTGGCTCTGGCCAGGCTGAACTCTATGAAGTCGAATTTTGCAGGTGGGTGGGACAGAAATGTGTTTGGGTTGGTGCCTGGACACAGTTAATGGGGGGTCAGGGCTCTGCCTGGCTCTGCTCACAACTCCCCTCTCTGAAGACGAGCCCAAGGACTCATCCAAAGCACACTTTGGTAACAAGCATCCCTGGGGAGAGCTGAATGTCTGAGGAAGAGGAAGGCTCCTGCCCCAGCCAGGGTGAGGGCTGGGGGATGGCCAGAGAGGGATGAAGGCAACAGCAATGGGCAGGAACTGGGGGCAGGGGAAGGTCACAGGGGAAGTTCTGGTTCATCCTCCTATTAAAGGACTGTGCCAATCACTCCCAACACCTTCAAGAAGCATGGGTTCTAATTTAGAAATGTTTGACCAGTAGCAGATGATGGGGTAATTACTGACCAATTAGCATCAATTTACAAAGCTTTTCCTAACCCTGTCACAGGACCAAATGGAGCACATTGTGTGTGCTGGGTGCTGGCTTTGTGGCATTCCCACCCAGCACCCATCCCTGCACGGAATAAATCCAGTCCCTCTGCTCTGTGTGTGTGTTGGTGTCCTGTACAGTGGGTCACAAACCAGCTTCAGGGACAGTCATGGGGCTTGCTTGCCAGCACCCCGTGTCCCTGGTATGCCCCAGGTCTGTCCACATCCTTCCATGCAGCACGATCCTGTTGGGATCAAGCCTGAGGTGTGTTTCCCTCCTGCCCTTCCCAGCTGGGCACTCAGTACAGGCAGCAGCTCATGGCTGGTTTAGGGACTGGGCTCTGTGCATGAAAGCCTCTTTGTACCAGAGCAGCTTCAGGGGCAGCAGAAGAGGAAAGTCCTGAGTGGGGAAAGGATTTCCCAGCCTGAGGTTCTGGGAAAGTGATATTTCCCAGTACTGACTGGTGTGGCTGCTGCTGCTGCTCTGGGGTTTGGTGCTGCAGCAGAGCCGGGGCAGTGGGGTGGGATGGGGATGGGATATGGTGCATTGGGTTGAGTAGAACTGAGTTGGGTTTGGAGGGGATGTGTTGGGATCCAAAGGGATGGGCTGCAATGGGGTGGGATGCAACAAGATGGGTCTTTAGAGCAAGGTCCAGGGGAGCCCTCCAGGGCTCGGGAAGGGGCAGGGGATGTGCAGGATGGGTCTGGGGCTGCAGGAACCAAGCAGCAGTTGGTTCCAATGAGCTAGTACCAATGCTCAGATCTGCCTGTGGTGATGCTGCACTGACCAGGGTGGGGAGTGGAGTGGGGCTTTGCAGGCCCACCTTCCCTATCCCAAACCCTTTCTACCCCTCTCCTTGGTCCTGCTTGCAGTTTTATTTTCAGACCCATGAACCTCTGGGGGATTTTATTCTTCTCCCTCTTGAACATTTGGGGCTGTGGCTCCAGCCCCAGGTACTGAAGACTTTTTAGTGCTGCTGTGAGAGCCGGTGAGCTCTGAGGAGGTAGCCAGGCATTTCACCAAGGAGAAATGGGCCCTGCTGGACCTGACACAGGGGACACTCTATGTGGACATTGTGCTGGAGAACTACAGGACTGTGATGTCTCTGGGTAAGGAGTCCTGTCCAATCCGGGGCTGGAGCCACAGGCTCCTGAAGGTTTGGCTTGTGGCCGTGGTGTTACAGATGCTCTCAGTTTTTAGATAGGTTGAGGTCTGCAGTGCTCAGAAACAAGGCAGACTATCTCCTTGATGCTCCTAGAAGACAGAGGGAGGAGAAATATTGAAGAAAAGCCCTTTGCTTCTTGTCTTCTCTGTCATTTTCCATTGGATGGAAGCATCAGTCTTCCCTGCAGGGATACTTTCCCTTTCCCTGGACTAGCTCCATCCCAACAGTTTTGGGGTGATATTTGATGCTCACCCTCGGTGGAGCTATGATGGAGGAGGTACATTCACCCAGGCACCTGGTGTTCTGGATGACCAAACCACCATCTTTCCCACCATCTTTCCCTCAAGAAGTTTGAATTTCTCTAACTGCAAATACTCTGCAATTCTCAAGTGCCTCATGCCGTTATCTCCTGATTTCACCTTCTGGAACAGTTTTATCTATGGCCAAGCCAGATTAGCTCATCCAGATCCAAGAGAAAGGAGAGTGCTGGGGTCCTGATCCTTACAGAATGGAGGAAAAAGAAGGCCTGAGCAGCAAGTGTGCAGGTGAGGCTTGGGTGCCTGTCCTAAGCTAAACCATATCCCTAAGTATCTCATCTACCCTTTTCTTTAAACACACACAGAGAAGGTGCCTCATCCCCTCCCTGGGCAGCCTGTTCCAGGCCCCAACAACTCTTTCAGTAAAAAATTTTTTCCTAACATCTGCTCTGCCCCTGCCCTGGGGCAGCTTGAGCTCATTGCCCCTCCTCCCAGCTCCTGTCCCCTGGCTGAAGAGACCAGCGCCCACCTCTCTGCACCCTCCTGGCAGGTCGCTGTAGGCAGGGATAAGGTCTCCCCTCAGCCTCCTCTTCTCCAGGCTGAACACCCCCAGCTCCCTCAGCCATTCCTCAGAGGATCAAAGACTGGTTGCCTTTCTCTGGACTCGCTCCAGGACCTCAATGTCCTTCCTGTAGTGAGGGGCCCAAAACTGGACCCAGCACTCGAGGTGCAGCCTCACCAGTGCCAAGCACAGGGGCACAATCACTGCCCCACGGAGACCTACTGGCCACACTGGTTTTGATACAAGCCAGGATGCCATTGGCCTTTCTAGCTGCACTGCTGGCTCATGCTCAGCCTGCAGTCACCCAACACCCCCAGGTCCTTCTCTGACTCAAAGTTCTCCAGCCAGTCTGCTCTAGGCCTGTAGCTCTGCATGGGGTTATTGTGTCCCATGTGAAGCACTCTGCCCTGGGCCTTGTTAAACCTCATCCCCTTGGTCTCAGCCCATGGGTCCAGCCTGTTCAGATCCCTCTGAAGAGCCTCCCTCCCCTCAGGCAGATCAACACTTCCTCCCAGCTCAGTGTCCTCTGCAACCTTACTGAGGGAACATCCCATCCCTTCATCCAGGTCGTGGATAAAGATGTTGAACAGAACTGGGCCCAGGACTGAGCCCTGGGGGATGCCGCTGGTGACCAGCCTCCAGCTGGATTTGGCTCCATTCCCCCTTTGGGCCTGGCCATCCAGCCAGTTTTGAACCCAGCTCAGGGTCCCCCTGTCCAGGCCGGTGGCAGACAGTTTCTCAGTCAGAATGCTGTGAGAAACCATGTCAAAGGCTTTCCTGCAGTCCAGGCAGACACATCCACAGCCTTCCCCTCATCCATGAAGCAGGTCACCTTGTCACAGAAGGGGATCAGGTTGGTTTGACAGGATCTACCTTCTGTAAACCCATGTTGGCTGGGCCTGATCCCCTGGCCATCACACATGTGCTGCATGAGCTCCCAAGATGACCCTCTCCATGATCTTCCCTGGGACTGAGGTCAGGTATCTAACTGGCCAAGTAGGTCACTAATCATTTCCTCCTGGATCATGGGAGCTTTGTTATTCTTCCCCTCCCTGCCAGCCAGTTCCTGAGGATGAATACCCAGGGAACATCCCACTTTACCATTAAAGACTGAGGTAAAGAAGGAGTTGAGTACCTCAGCCTTGTCCTCATCCCCTGTCACTAAGGTTCCCCCTGCATTCAGTAAGGGCTGGAGATTCTCCTTGACCCTCCTATTACTCTTGATCTATCTACAGAATTTTGATGTATCTTCGGGCAAGGGAAGACCGGGGGGTCCCCGCTGTCAGTGACCGGGGGTCCTGGGAGGTCCCGGGGGGTCCCGAGGAGAAGCAGATCCGGGGGTGGGGGCTGGAGGGGGAGAAGGCAAAGCCAGGCCGGGGGGGAGAGTTCCGAGGGGGCTCCCTGTGTCTCGCGGGCGGCACTGGGGGCTCCCTTCCCCCGGGGGGTTCCCAGAGCCCCGGGAAGGGCAGCCCGGGCTGGTCCCGGTTCTCCGGGCCGGAGGAGGCTCAGGAGGGGTCCCGCTGCCCGGCGAATGCGGCACCGGTGTCAGGAAAGGGGCTCCCAGGGGGTCCCGGCGCCCGGGGAAAGGGCTCCGGGTCCCCGCCCGCACTCGCCGCCCGCCGCCCCGACCAGGAGCCGAGCGAGCCCCGCCCGGGACAGACCTCGGGGCCGGCCCCGCCCCGCGCACCGCGATTGGCTGCGCCACGGCCCGTCCGCCAATGGCAGCCGGAGGTGCTTATGACGTCACCGGTCGCCGGGCAGACCCCGTCTCTGCCGGATGACGGAAGAAAAAAGCGCCACGAGCCGCGCGGGGAAGGGGCGGGAACAGCACAAACACAACCCCTCCCCGGACCCTCGGCGCGGGACCCCCCACGGGGCTGCCCAGAGCTCAGCCCCCGACCCCTCCTCAGGCCCCAGCCCCCCCCACGGCCCCAGCCCGGGGTCACCCCTGGGCCCCCCAAGTCGCGGTTCTTCCCCCCAGCCCGGCCCCGCTCCCGGCCCCTTCCCCCGGGGCACCCCGAGACCCCCAGACCCGCCTGTCCCGGGGGGTCCCAGCCGTCTGGCGCCCCGTGGCTCCCCCCGCCCGGCTCGGACCCCCTGGGGGGTTTGGGGGTGACACACACGGGACGAGGGTAAAAACCTCCCGGGCAGCGCGGGCACCCCCGGGGCTGGGGGGGGGGTGTCCCTTGTGCCCCCGCTGTCCCTTGTGCCGCCCTCGAGCCCGGCTGATGTGGGTGTCCGGGAGGTGTGTGGGGCCCGGGGGTCCCGGGGGGGGTCACCTTCTGCACGAGCGCCTGGAGCGCGAGCCGGGCGGGGCGGAGGTCGCGCGGCCCCGCGCTCTGGGACGCGTCCAGCAGCAGGAAGATGTTCAGGGCCGCCCCCCCCCCCCCAACCCATCCGGATCCGCCGCTTGTCTGGGGGGGCTGCGGGGGAGCGCGGGGGGCTGGCACCGCGGCGGGGCGGGGGTACGAAACTACACTCTCTCCCCGGGGCCGCTGGGACCCTCAAACACAGAGCCACCCCCCAAACACACAGCCCCCCCCCCACCTCCGGCACACACACCCCCAGCCCCACAGGGACCCGCAAATACAGACCCCCCCGTCCCCCAACACACAGCCCCCCCATTGCCCCCTCCGACCCTCAATTCCCCCTCCAACCCTGTTCCCCTCCCCCTTAACGCCCCGTTTGCCCCCCTACAGCCCCCATTTTCCCCCTCCTCAGCCCCCCATTGCCCCCACCGGCCATCGTAGCCCCCAATTCCCCCCTGGCCCTGTTACCCTCCCTTAACCCCCACTTCAGCCCCCATTTCCCCCCTCCTCAGCCGCCCCTCAGTCCCCCTATACCCCCCAGCCCCCACTGCCCCCCTGGCCACCCCCAGTCCCCCATTCCCCGCCTCGGCGCCTACAGCCCCCCATTGCCCCCTCCTCCTGGGGGGGAGAAGGAAGGGAGGAAGAGGTGTGGAGGGGGAGGAGGAGGAGAAGGGAGGGAAGAGGAGGAAGAAGGTGGGAGGAGGAGGGCGGGAGGAGGAGGGGGAAGCGGGGAGGAGTGGGGAAGAAGGGGGGAAGGGGGAGGAGGAAGGGGTGGAGGAAAAGTAATACGGAGGAAGAGGAGGAGGAAGAGGAAGATGAGCTGTGCGGGAGCCACGGCCAGGTCGGGGGAACCAGCCGGGGGTGGGGGGCATGGGAAAACGTGGGGACAGGGGGTGGGGGGGGCACAGGCCTCACCCTGGCCTCGGGGCAGGGCTGTCGCGGGAGGCACCCCCACCGCCCCCGCCCCACCTTGGGCACGGGCGAAGAACTGGGGGGGTTTATGGGGTAAAATGCTGGTTTATCAGGTAAAATTGGAGGGTTTGTAGGGTGAAATGGTGGTTTATTGGGTAAAACCCGTGGTTTGTCAGGGGAAATGGGCGGTTTATGGGGTAAAAAGGGTCGGCAGGAGGACCCTGTGAAGTACAGACCCTTCAGCCTCACCTCAGTGCCTGGGAAGATCATGCATTCCCAGACTGGTTTGGGGTGGGAGGGGCCTCAGAGCCCATCCAGTCCCACCCCCTGCTATGGGTAGGGACACCTCTCCCCACCCCAGGCTGCTCAAGGCCACATCCAACCCGGCCTTGGACACCTCCAGGGAGGGGGCAGCCACCACCCCCTGGGCACCCTGTGCCAGGGCCTCCCCACCCTCGCAGGGAAGAATTTCTTCCTAAGATCCAATCTAAATCTCCTCCCTTCCAATTTCAACCCATTCCCCTCGTCCCATCACTCCAGAGCCCTCTGAAAAGCCCCCCTCAGCTTCCTTGCAGCCCCTTCAGGGACTGGAAGGTGCTGTAAGGTCTCTTCTCCAGGCTCAACAGCCCTCACACTCTTGCCCTGTCTTCACAGGAGAGGCGCTGCAGCCCATGGATCATCCTCATGGCCTCCTTGGGATGCGCTCCAACAGCCCCCTGTCCTTCTTATGTTGAGGACTCCAGAACTGGACCCAGTATTCCATGTGGGACCTCAGGAGAGCGGAGCAGACGGGCAGAATCCCCCCGCCCCAGACCTGCTGGCCATGCTTCTTTTGATGCAGCCCAGGATGGGGTTGAGCTTCTCACCCACCATCACCCCCAAGTCCTTCTCTGCATGGCTGCCCTCTTATCACATCATCCCCCAGCCTGGGCTGATGACGAGATTTGCTCCATCCAAGGTGCAGGACCTTGCCCTTGGCCTTGTTGAACCTCATGAGGTTCCCCTGGGCCCACTTCTCCAGCTTCTCCAGGTCCCTCTGGATGACATCCCATCCTTCTGGTGTGTCAACCGGCTCAGCGTCACCCACGAACTTGGCTGAGGGTGTGCTCAACCTCGCTGTCAACGTCTGATGAAGATATTCAATAGAACCGGTCCCAGCACAGACCCCTGAGGGACACTGCTTGTTGCAGATCTCCATCCGGACACCGAGCTGTCGATGGCTCCTCTCTGGATGTGGCCACCCAACCGCTTCCTTACCCCACCGAACCGTCCCCTCATCGAATCTGTATCTCTCCAGCTTGGAGAGTCTACCTTGAAGGCTCTGAAGCCTCTCAATATACACTGAGCTGGATGTCCAGCTAAGAAATGAGGTGACAGAGGGGCCTCGGTGTGCATCTGGCCTCCAGCCAGCGTCAAACCACCCCAGGGGTCAGCTGGTGCTGCCCTTACCCATGGCTGTTGCTGCTCTGGGCTGAGGCTGGAGGAGCTCCGGGTGCTAGCGATGTGGCTGATGGGGACAGCCCCATCCTAAAGGGCTGGTGGTCTTACTGCCCTGCCCTGGGGGGCTGCAGTGAAGCCAAAGGAGGACCAACCTGTTGCTGGCCTGTGGCTGTGTGGAAGGAGAAGGTGAGTTGGGGCCGTGCAATGGACCAGAGGGTCCCAGGGAAAGGGTGGAAGAGGGTGGCAGCCCCTCCGGAGTGGGGACAGAGGGCTTGGCATCTGAGGCAGGGAGCAGTGGTGGCAGCTGCCTGGATCCAGGTGGGGTGGTGGTGCCCGGTCGGTGCATGGGGGGTAGATGTGAGGGGTATGTTGTGACGGTTCCCTTGGCTTGGAAAGCCCTGAGCCCAGAAGTTACTGGGGCTGTTGGTGGGGTACCTGGGGAGGTGTCAGGCCAGGAGCATCATTCAGCCCTTGCTCCTTGGGTTTGGGAGCTACTGCTGGATGTTTGGTATAGTTGGGCACTGGTAGAGCTGGAGAATGACCTAGGGAAGTATGAGGAGGGTTCCCTGGACAAGGAAAGCCCTGAGCCCAGAGGTTACTGGGGCTTCTGGTGGGCTCCATGGGGAGGTTTCAGGCCAGGTATGTCTTTCAGTCCTGTCTCCTTTGGTTTGGGAGCTACTGCTGGAGGTTTAGCATTGGAGAAGTTGGACACTGGTAGAGCTGGAGAATGACCTAGAGAACTCTTAGGACCATTCCCTGGAAAAGGAGAGCCCTGAGCCCCTGTTTCTGCTGTAGGGATCAAGGCTTCATGTCCTACTGCCTTCACTTCTTCCCATACCAAAGAGGGCCGCCGAGCCTGACGCTGAGGGTTATTCCAGCATCCAAACATCGGCACCGTTGCTGTATTGAGGGTCGTCGTGGGGGAATCACAGGGTTTGCACCGCTGGCCCTTCAGCTCTGGGCTGCCAGATGTTTCCAAACGCCGCAGTCTGCACGGGCCGAGATACAGTTTGGGCCCAGATGTGCTGTATCACAGGGGTCATGGCCTCTGTGGACATCAAACTCTCTGCAAGTCTTGTATCGCTTTCCAAGTGTAAAGGCCGATGTTGACGTGACCGCCTGCGGCCCTTCGCCTCCGCCTCCAACACCCACTGGGAACCAGGCCCAGATCCCCACTCTACTCCAGCCACCGCCCTAGGGCCGGGCCTGCCGCTTCTTGAGGGCACTGGAGATGCCGGGTTTTGCTGTGGGGGGGAAGTTTGCTGCCTTCCTGCGTTGCTGTGGTGGGGAGGACAGAGGAGCGGGTTGTCACGTGATGGGGGAACGTGGGGAGCACGCCCCAAAGCCTGCGGTGGCGGCGCTTGGGTGGGCACGGGCCAGGCCAGCCGCCATGGTGGTGGCGGGGCAGCGGGGGGAGGGGATTGCAGGAGGCTTTGCCACAGGATCACCCCTCCAAATCACTGTCCGAGTCCGTCAGCAAAGGGGGATACAAAAAGGGACTCGTCTGTGTCCGTGCTCCTCCTGGTGCCGCGGTGGGCAGCGGAGGGGGCAGAGGGCTCAACTGGCAGGGATAAAGTGGTGGTTTGCCTGGGCAGGGGTTTAGGGGGCCATCCAGGGATCACAAGCAAAGCTCATTTGCTGACTTCTCTGGTGACTCATTTCTGGATACTATTTGGTCCCTTGGCATCACGTAAGGTCCTCTCCGGTCCTCCGGCTCTTCTGCGAGGGCACGAGGGTGGGGGAGCTTCATCACCTTCATCACCAGAGAACATTGACCTTTTCTTTCCATGCTGCTTAGATCCTGTTTTAGGTTCGGATCCTCCCAGCCCGTGAGGTTGCCCTGTGGGCTCAAGTGCCACCCCATCTTCCCTGGCAGCCATGCTTTGTGCAGCGTACCCTGTGGGTACACTTTACACCTTCTCACAGGTACGCTTTGATATCTTCAAGGCCTAGCTCTATATTCTCAATCATGGGGTCTAGAGGCCCACCATAGCCCCCCACAATCTACCTTTTGTAAACCCATGTTGACTGGGCCTGATCCCCTGGCCATCACACATGTGCTGCATGACAGCTCCCAAGATGACCCTCTCCATGATCTTCCCTGGGACTGAGGTCAGACTGACAGGCCTGGAGTTCCCCAGATCCTCCTCCTGACCCTTCTTGTCTGTGGCTGTAACATCTGCCAGGCTCCAGTGGAGTGGAACTTCCCCAGTCTGCCAGGATTGCTGGGAGATCATGGAAAGGGGTTTGGCCAGCACATCTGGATCCCATCTGGCCCCATTGACTTGCAGGCATCTAACTGGCCAGGTAGGTCACTAATCATTTCCTCCTGGATCATGGGAGCTTTGTTCTGCTTCCCCTCCCTGTCAGCCAGTTCCTGAGGATGAGCACTCAGGAAATATCCAACTTTACCATTAAAGACTGAGGTAAAGAAGGAATTAAGTACCTCAGCCTTGTCCTCATCCCTTGTCACTAATGTTCCCCCTGCATTCAATAAGAGCTGGGGATTCTCCTTGCCCCTCCTTTTACTGTTAATATACCTATAGAAGGACTTTTTATTATCTTTCACAGAACTGGCCAGTCTGAGTTCCAGTTGGGCCTTTGCCCTTCTGACTTTCTTCCTTCATGATCTTACTTCATCCCTATAGCCCCTTCTTCCAAAGCTCCTATTTTTCCCTCTTTTTCCTAATATCCTCCCAGATCTCTCTACTCAGCCAAGCTGGCTTCCTTCCTCGCCAACTCCTCTTCCAATAGACTGGGACAGCCTGTTCTTCTGCTGCCAAGATTTCCTTCTTGAGGAGCATCCAACCGTCTTGGGGCTCCTTTGTCTTGGGGCTCCTTTGTCTTGGGGCTCCTTTGCCCTCAAGGGCTGCCTCCCATGGAATCTTATCGAGCAGCTTCCTAAACACTCCAAGGTCAGCCCTAGGGAACTCTAAGGGGGCTGTCTTGCTCTCTCCCTTCCTTACTTCTCCCAGTCCTAAGAATTCTATCAGCTCATGATCACTATGCCCCAGGCATCCTCCAACCTTCACATCCCCCACTGGGCCTTCTCTGTTTACAAACAAGTCCAGCAGGACACCTTCCCTGGGTGGTTCATTCACCAGCTGGGTCAGGAAGTTGTCTTCCAAACACTCCAGGAACCTGCTAGACTGCTTCCTCCCTGCTGGACTGGACTTCCAGGAGACATGGGTAAGTTGAAGTCCCCAGTAAGGATGAGGGCTGGTGATGGTGAGACTTCTCCCAGTTGTTTAAAAACCAACTCATCAGCTTCCTCCTCCTGGCCAGGTGGTCTGTAGCAGGGAAACACCACAATATCTACCTGAAATATCATCACAGTGTGGAGTCGATCTGTAGGAACATGAGAAACTTGGCTTGAAACGGCGATTGCGCTTCTGGAGGAGCGATCTCCCCTCTGCCCGGCGCTGGGATAAAGACGACCCGCTGCACAGACACCGAGGCTGTTGAGATCATATTCCAGCTTTTCCAGGCTTTGGCAGGAAGATGTGGAATGTCAGCTCCTCCCCTGCGCTGTGGGGCCTCATGTCCCACCCACTGACCGGAAATTTGGAAAACATCCATTGTTTTCACCATCCTGTTGAGTCCCAGAGCTCATTTTGTTCCTGCAAGAAGATTCTCCTTCTCCAGGGCGTTTAGAACATTTCCCTTCTTTTTGGGCTGATATCGGATTTGGGATACTCCTGGAGAGGGGCCGTGGGGCAGAGCAGGGGCTGCCCTAGAGGAGCCTGTCTGCGGTCCTGTCCTGCTCTTGAGCACTGGTTACTGGTGCCATCAGGGTGCTGGTGCAGGGGCTCTGGGGATTTTGGCGCCTCTTTGGGGCAGGGGCAGCCCTTCTTCACCAGATCCCCTCTGGGGTGGCTGTGACCCCCATCACCCTCCTCTGCCTCCCTTCCCATCCCTCCTCTCCAGTGCGGCTGCAGATGTGGCTCCTGACGAGCCCCAGGGGCCTCCTGAGGTATTGGGTGACTCTCCACGTGCTCCAGCTGGGATCAGGTAGGGATCCTGCAGGGCTGGCAGGGGCTTTTGCCCACTCTGGGTGGCAGATGTGGGGCAGGAGCTGCCGTGGGGTGGGGAGAGCCCAGCCCAGAGCTTGGTCCTGCATGCTTTCACTTTCCCTTGGCCGTTGTGGCTCGCAGCAGGGGCTGGCTGGGGTGGAGGTCATTTTCTGGAGCAGGTTCCCGTTCCCGGGAAACCTCCTTCTCCTTCCAGTCCTCCCAGTCCCACTCCAGTTCCTCTGTGGTCTCTGGGCCATGGGAGGGCAAAGCAACGCCCGTGGCATGGAGCGTGCCCTGCTCACACCAAGCTCAGCCCTGGCCTGCAACGGCCCTCAATTAACGTAGGCACCATCTCCTGTCTCTGTGTCCTTCTCCATGGCCAAGCTGACTTCAGAGTGGTGGGACCAGGACGCCCTCTCCATGTCACCGTGGGGCAGGATGTTGTGCTGCCGTGTCACTTGTCCCCAGCCATGGATGCTCAGAGCTGGGACATCAGGTGGATCCGGCACAGGGTCTCTGAAACGGTGCATCGCTACCGAAATGGGGAGGACGTGTCCAGGGAGCAGATGGAGGAATATGTTGGGAGGACAGAGCTGGCCAGAGATGGTCTCTCCAGAGGAAGGCTGGACTTGAGAATCTCTGGGCTGAGACCCTCTGATGATGGTCAGTACGTCTGCACCGTGACAGATGGTGACTCTTATGGAGAAGCTCTGGTGGAGCTGGAGGTGTCAGGTTTGTGTCTGGTGTTTGCAGGGGTGGTCGTGGTGTCCCTGGGCTCGTGTGTCACTCCAAGGCCCCTGTCCCATCCCTTGGTGCCCCAGGAGAGCTGGCACGGTGTCTGGCAGCCTTGGGGGTGGGTGCAGATGCTGCCTGGAGGCGCTGAAGCTGGGCAGCTGGGTCTTGCTGTGCCGGGAGGTTTGGGGGGAGATCTGGGGCCGTTGGGCATCAACGCTGGGTGGTTCCTGCACAGGTTGGGGTGGGTTTGGTGGGAGCTGTGAGGGGTCTGCTCAGGGATGCGGTGGTGGCCTTGGAGCTGAGCCCATCCCTCCCTGACCCCCAGCCCGGGCTCTTCCCCAGCCACAGGCTCTGTCCCTCAGCTCTCTCTGGAGGGTTACGAGGCCGGAGGCATCCGGGTGCTGTGTCGATCGGCCGGATGGTTCCCACAACCGGAGGTGCTGTGGAAAGACCCCGACGGGCACCGTGTCCCCTCGGTCTCCCAGAGACGTTCCCCTGATGCCAGGGGCCTGTTTGACACTGAAGATGCCATCGTGGTGACGGGGACCAGAGAGGGGAACTGGTCCTGTGTGGTGAGGAGCAGCCGCCTGGAGCAGGAGCAGGAGGCGTCCCTGCACATCTCTGGTGAGACGGCTGCAGCCAGCCCCTGCGGTGCCAGAGCAGGGCGGGGGTTGGCTGCCTGGCTTGGAGCAGCTTTGGGCTGGGCTTGGGGGGCAGCGTGGGGGTGTGTGGGCACGGGAGGACTCTGTCCCCTTGAGGCCAGGGCTCTTGGTTCAAGGGCTGCATGGGGGTGTGGGGCGGGGGTCTCTGGGTCCTTCTCCCCACAGACACGAGTGTAAATCGGTCCCTTTCCCTGTGGATCTGTTTGTTTCCCAGCTCCCTTTTTCCATGATGCCCGTCCCTGGATGGCCGCTCTGGGCGTGTTCCTGGCGCTCTCCCTTGGGCTCCTTGGCCTTGGAGCTTCTCTCTGGAGAAGGAAAGGTGCGTTTGCCCCTGAGGGACGTGTTGCCTCCATCCAAAAGCTCTTTGGGCAGGAGGGAAGGGGACGAGGACACGGTGGGGTGTGGGCAGGAGGACAGGGAGCAAGGCCAGAGTGTGTGGCTGGTGGGAAGGTCCCAGAGCCCCTCTGGAGCTGTTCCTGCTGAAGAAGCCAGCTGCTCTCCTGACCTCCTCTTCCTCTGGCTTTGCTTTCCAGCGCTGCTGTTTTCCAGAGAGCTGGGTGAGTCCTTCTGGCCCCTTCCCCCAGCAAAACCTCCTGGCACAGGAGCCCCAGCAGGGACTTGGCTTTGGGGGGTTCCTGATGTTTGGGCTGAGCTCCAGAGAGCCTGGGAGGGCTGGTGGGGGATGGGCAGGGAGCCATTCCTGGGAGCCAGGCAGTCTGGTCCTACTCCCCAAGAAGGAGGAGCTGGGGATCAGCCTGAGCTCTGTGAGCTCCTGTGGGATCAGCCCTGGGGTGAGTGGTTGTTCCCTCTGCTCACACGTCCCTTCTTGGTTTTGCTCTGCAGGGAAGCGGGATGCAGCCCTGGGTGAGTGTGGTGGAAGGAGCCATTCCTGGGGTTGGGGGGTTTCCCTTCCCAAAGAGGAATTTGGGGTGTGCCCGAGCTCACACACCTCATGGGGCGTGCCTGAGTCATGGGCAGTTGGGGGATGAGGAGATGTCCCCCCTGATCACACCTGGTTTCTCTTTGCTTTCAGCGGAACGGGATGCAGAACTGGGTGAGTGTCCCTGAGCTCCAGCACAGCCTGGGGTCCTGTCCTGGGATCTCAGTGCTCTTCCCTTTCCCTCCCTGCCCGTCCTCTCCATCCCCCATCCCTGGGGCTGGGAAAGCCCAAGGCCATGTGCCTGGGAGGGTGGGCAGCTCGGGGAGTTCAGCACAGGGATGGAGCTCTCTGCCCTGCCCCAGAGCTGCTGGGACCAGCTCTGGGATGTGACCAGCTCTCCTCTCTCCTTGTAGCCTGGAGGAACTTTCTGCATCCCCACACTCCAGGTAATTGGGGGTTTGGGTGTCTGCTCTGGGGGTTTCTCCTCCTGTTCCTTGTGTGCAAGGGGCAGTCTGGGCTGGCCAGTGCATGGGACTGGCTGTGCCTGGGGGTGTTGGGTGACTCCCAGACCCCGAGCGTGGCACTGGGCTGTTCCCTTGATGTATTCTGGCCTCTACCCCCCACTCGTGAGCTCCATCAATGGGGCCAAGAGGAGCCATCTGCCCCCTGACACCCTGGGCACTGCCCAAACCTGCTGCCTCCCCATCCTGCTCCTCCATGCTGGGGCCGCAGCCCCACTGGTTCCTGTTCCCCTGGGACTGAGCTTGGCTGTGGCCGTGCTGGGACCAGCCCTGGGATGGGATCTCTTGGAGGAAGGAGATGCCCTGTGTCCTGATAGCCCAGATCCTGTCCCCAGGGGGGTGAAACCTGCCCAGCGCTGAGCTCTGCCCCTGATGCTCTGGCTCCTCCTGTCCCTGCAGACGTGGTGACCCTGGATCCCAACACGGCTCATCCCAGGCTTGTCCTGTCCCAGGATGGGAGAAGTGTGAGATGGGGAACAACATGGCAGGACCTGCCCGACACCCCTCAGAGATTTACATATTGGTGCTGTGTGCTGGGCCAGGAGGGGTTCAGTGAGGGGAGGCACTGCTGGGAGGTGGAGGTGAAGGGGGAGGTGGGAGGGAATTCATGGTGGGCTCTGGGGGTGGCCAGGGACTCTGTGAAGAGAAATGGGGATATTTGACCTGAGCCCCACAGAAGGGATCTGGGGTGTTGAGCACTACTCTAAAGGGCAGTTTGTATCTCTCACCTCTCCTCCCACCCCCCTGCCCCTGTCCCGGGTCCCCAGCAGAGTCTGGGTCTGTCTGGACTGCCCGCGGGGGCTGGTGACTTTCATCGATGGGCACAGTGGGGTCGAGATCTTCACTTTCCCACCAGCCTCGTTCAATGGAGAGACCATCCGACCGTGGTTTGGGGTGGGAACAGAGGGAACCGAGCTGTGCCTCAGGGACAGCACCTCCTGTTCCCCTTCCTCCCTCCCCACAGCCCCACGGAGCCCCAGCCCCTCTGCAGACCCTGCCCAAGCTCCTCTCCTCCCTGCCACAGGAGCAGATGTCCCCCTCATTCCCATCCCAGCCCCCCCTGCCCAGGCAGAGCAGGACAGGGCTCAATAAAGCTTTGTGGGTGCACATGGAGTCCGGCCGTGGGGGTTCCTGGGGGTTTGTGCTGGTTCCTGGCTGCTGCTGAAGGGGATTTGCAGGGGGCTTGGAGCAGTGGTGGGAGCAGGAGCCTGGGGGCAGCTGCCAGCAGGGTGAGCAGGGGGCAGGGGCTGGGAGGTGGGGGGCACTCAGGGCAACTCCGGCCCCTCTTGTCTTGGTTCTGGGGAGCCCCCACTCTGCCAGCACCCCGTGTCCCCAGGGTGCCCCAGCTCTGTCCACATCCTTCTGCCTGTCACAGTCCTGTTGGGATGAAGCCTGAGGTGTGTTTCCCTCCATCCCTTCTGGGCTGGGCACTGGGTGCAGGCAGCGGCTGGTGGCTGGTTTGGGGACTGGGCTCTGTGTGCCAAAGTCTCTGTGTTCCAGAGCGGCTTCAGGGGCAGCAGAAGAGGAAAGTTGTGGTGGTTTTGGCCCTGGCTAGAGGCCAAATTCCTACCAAGCCCCTGTCTCACTCCCCCTTCAGCCAAAAAGGGGAGAAAATATATATATTTGGAAGCTTAGGATTTGGGATAAGGGCAGAGGGGTCACTCTGCAATTAGTGCAACGGGAAAAACAGACTCAGCACAGAATAAAGTAGTGTATTACACTACAACTACACACCCAGTGAACCAGAGTTGGGTGATGAGAAGCACGGCAAGGTCTTAAAACACCTTCCCCCCACCCCTCCCTTCCTAGCTGACTTAAACTTCATCAGATTTTACTCCTTTCTTCCTCCCCAACATGGAACGGGGAGAGGAAGGGAGTGAGGAGTGGGTTTTTGGTGGTACAAGCTGCTTTCCTTCCCCAGATCTCAACACTTCTACTTCCCCCCACCCCTCCCTTCTTCCCAGACTTGACTTTAATCATCAATTGGCTCCTTTCATCCCCCCCCATCGCAGCAGCAGGGAGGGGCAGGGAATGGGGAGTGGGGGGGGTTCAGTCCATTCCACACAAGTTGTTTTCCTTCTTAGCTGGGGAGGGGACATTACACACACACACACACACACACACACACACACACACACACACACACACACCCTCCCCCTGCTGCACAATGGGCTCCCACCCACGGCAGACAGTCCTCCACCAAACTCTCCAGCCTGAGTCCTCTCTATCAGGGAGTCATCTCCTCATCACATCCCTCAGCACAGCTCCTTCCATGAAGTGATGGGGGGGGGTGGTTACCCACCCAATCAGCATTCCTCCTGCGATAGCCCCGCCCTGAGGGCGTGGTCGAGGAGGGGGTTGTGCCCCACCCCCCCATTTTCCCATACAGCCCACCCCTTGGGGTTTCCCCAACCCCTTCCCAATCCCCCTATTCCCCCTACAAGCACCGCAAAAAACACCGAAAACACCTGTACCCCCTCAACACCTCCATGACCCAACCCCACCGCCCCCCAAACCCACTATTGTCCCAGTTTGAGGATCCCCAGGTCCCACAAACCGCCTGTAACTCCCTTCTACGCAATAAAGACCACCCAGCCCCGGCCCAAACCCCTCAAACCTCTAACCCTGGAGCTCAGGGCTTTGTTTTAGGGGAAACTCTCCTAGTACAACTTCCCATGGGATTGTTCTTGGCCGGAGCGGCCTTCCATTGCAAACATGCTGAACGTCCAGCAACAGCTCCCACACCAAAGCAGCCAGCACCGACAGACAGACATGGCCTGAAACCGCCCCATGGCAACAGCTGTACCCAGTGAGCACCAGGGATTCCCTGATCCCGGAGGGGTTCCTGTGTCACCGGGAGCTTAACCAGGGGCAGTCCCGGTGCCCAGGGGGGGAGCTGGATCATTCCCCCGGGGCACCCCGAGACCCCCAGACCCGCCTGTCCCGGGGGGTCCCAGCCGTCTGGCGCCCCGTGGCTCCCCCCACCCGGCCCATCCCGTCTCCTATCCCTGCCACCATGACATCCAGGACCCCGTCCCATCCCCTGGCTGTCACAGGGTGCTGTGGGGCTGGGTGCCAGCCCAGCCACGCCCTGGGCACAGGGGGTCTGTGTCACAGCTTTACGTGATGCCCGTGACGCCCGTGAGTGCTGTGGGCCCGGGGCAGGGTGGGGGCAGCTCTCGTGTGGGTGCCCGATTCCCTCAGGCCTCACACAGGGCTCACAGAGGTGGTGGAGGCCCCATCCCTGGAGACATTCAAGGTCAGGCTTGATGAAGCTCTGAGCATCCTGATGGAGTGAAAGGTGTCCCTGCTCACTGCAGGCGGGTTGGACTAGGTGCCTTTGAAGGTCCCTTCCAACCCAGAGCATTCTGTGATTCCACAACTCCAGGTCTCAGAGCTGGAGGAGCCCCAGGCATGTCTCCAGCCCCAAGTGTCAGGAGAGGGCAGTGTGAGCCCAGAAGAGCCGCTGAGCCCCAGCTCCCAGGCAGCACCAGCAGATCACCTCCCAGCAGAGCATCCTCCTGCCCAGGCTGGGATGCTTGGAGCACCTGAACGGGTGTCTGAGGGATGTTGGGTGCTGAGGACCTACCAGTGCTGGGGCAGCTGCTCCTGCCTGGGGACATGAGGACGGGGGAGTGATTGGGGTACAAGGGCACTGGAGTGGCACAGGGGGACATGGAGGATACAGGGAGACATGGAGGGGAACAGGAGGAATGGGAGAACATGGGGGACACAGAGATATGGGAGGGACATGGGGGACAGAGGAAGGTATGGAGGGGGGACACAGTGATGTGGCAGCTGAAGACAGGTCTCAGGCATTGCCAACGAGGTCTCAGCCGAGTGTGTGGGACAGAGCTAATTAAAACCACCTCATTATCAAGCACCATGCCCAGGGGAGCTGCAGAAGCTCTGTGAGATGCCACCCCCCAGAGCTGAAGAAGGGAAACCCAACAAGACTTCCCATCCCATGAGCACGAGCAGCACTTTCTCCTCCTTTAACCAAAATGAAAGAAGGGAAAATAAAACAACTAAAAACCAGAACAAAAAGCACCAAACCAAAACAAAAAAGAACCATTTTTTTCAAAAGCAAAATAGAGAAACCCCAAGGAAAACCAAAGAAATGAAGAGAACTAAAATAAAATCCCAAACCCAAAAGTGTTAATGAAAATTATATAACCAAAGAAATAATGAAAAACAAATAAACCCCAACCCAAAGTACGAACTAAACTTCCAAACCTGGAGTCGGACACAAAGAGCTTTTTAAAGCAAAGGAAGAAAAAACTCGGCGCCCCAATGTTCCCCCTGCAGTAACCCCCAGCCCTGAGGTCAGACTCCCCCTCTGCAGCTGGTTCCCCTCCCTCCAGCTGTGCAGGGTCTGAGGGTTCCCCCTGCCTGACACCCCCAGGCTTCCCCCTACCTGTGCTGGCTCCAGCACGGCCATGGCCTGGACTCAGCATCCCCAGCCCGGCGCATCCCCCACCAGCTCAGCACCGGGCTCTGTGGTCCCTGCATGCCCGTTTTCTTACCCCCCACCCCAGTTTTCTTCTCCCCCACGGCCCTTGCTTCTTTTTCCCATTTCTTCTTCTCTGCCTCTTCCTCCTCCACAGCCCCAGCTGCCCAACCCTTGCCCAGCCAGGAGATGTTGGCAGCTGCCTCACTGTTCCTCTCTCAGGAGTCTCCCACCACCCTCCTTCCATGACCTTCCTTCCTGACGCTGTGAGCAAGAGGCACGCTCCATCCGGGAGGGATCCTTCCTCACCGCTGTTCCCCGCAGGAGGCAGCTGCCTGTGGAAGACCCTTTGTTTCACTCCTCAACCAGCTCCACCGTGGTCTTGCCCACGGGCTGCAGGTGGAATCTCAGCTCCATCATCACCTTCTTCTCCGGTGCCTGGAGCGCCTCCTCCCTCCTCTTCTGTGCCAACCTCAGTGTCTGCCAAGTGTCTCACATCGTCCCGCTCCCTTCTCTGGCAGCAGAAAGCAGCCAGTTGCATTTCTTTCCTATCACAGAGGCGCTGCCACCAGCACTGATGGGCTCGGATATGGTGAGCAGCAGGGCCGGCCTTGAGCCTGGCCAGTGTTGGCTCTGTTGGACCTGGGGGAAGCTTCAGGCAACCTCGTGCAGAAGCTGCCCCTGCAGCCCCCACCCCAAACTGCCACACAAACCCACAGCTGTTCCCCAGGCCCCATCCCCAGGCCCCCAGGACAGGGTAACCTGGCACCATCCCCACACCCCATCCCCAGGCTCAGCCTCATCCCCAGGCCCAATCCCTAGGTCTTTTCTCAGGCCCTGTACCCATCCCAGGCCCATGCCCCAGGCCCAGGTCCAGCCCTAAGCCCTGCTCCAGACCCAGGCCCAGTTCCTGGACAAGGCCCAGCCTCAGGCCCAGCCCCAGTATACCAGTCCCTCAGGCCCCACCCCCAGGGGAAGAAGCCCCAAGGGAAGCAGGGCCCATCCCCAAGCCCCATCCCCAGGTGCACAAGCCCAATCCTCTTGCCCACGCCCTCAGGCCATACCCTCAGGCCCTCAGGCCTCAGGGAACCACACTCTGTGCATAGGCAACCAGGCTGAGGCTCCATCCTCAGGCCACAACGACCAGGCAACCAGGCCCCATCCCCAGGCCCCATCTCTAGGACCATGCACAAGCCACATACCCAGCCCCAGGCCCAAAATAAATGCCAAATAAATAAAATTAAAACCAAAGAAATAACGAAAAAACCCCAATAACCCAAAGTAAGAACTAAACTTCAAAAGCTGGCGTTGGGCAAAAAGATTTTTTTAAAGCAAAGGAAGGAAAAACTCAGCACCCCAACGTTCCCCCCACAGAAACCCCCAGCCAACAGGTCAGACCACCCCTCCGTGGATGGTACCCATCCCCCTGGCTGCGCAGGGTATGAGGGGTCCCCCTGTCCAACACAACCCAGCTGCCCCTTACCCAATGCCCCTCATGTCAGGGGAACGTCTCTGGGAGACCGAGGGGACACGGTGCCCGTCGGGGTCTTTCCACAGCACCTCCGGTTGTGGGAACCATCCGGCCGATCGACACAGCACCCGGATGCCTCCGGCCTCGTAACCCTCCAGAGAGAGCTGAGGGACAGAGCCTGTGGCTGGGGAAGAGCCCGGCCTTGGGGTCAGGGAGGGATGGGCTCAGCTCCAAGGCCACCACTGCACCCCAGAGCAGACCTATCACAGGTCCCACTGGGGCTGCAGGACCAGACACCAAACCCACCCCAAGTTGTGCAGAAACTGCAGAGCATTTATACCAAATGGGCCCAGATCTCCCCCCAAACCTCCTGGCAGAACAAGACTGAGCTGCCAAGCTTCAGCACCTCTGTGTCTGCACTGACCTGTCTTTGTTCAAGAAGCCCCAAGGCTGCCAGACAATGTGCCAGCTCTCCTCTGAAACAAAAGGAGTCATAACAGAGGTCTGGGAAGGACCCAAGCCAGGGACACCATGACCACCCCTGGAAACACCACACCAAACACAAACCTGACACCTCCAGCTCCACCAAAGCTTCTCTGTAAGAGGCACCATCTGTCACAATACAGATGTCCTGACCATGTGTCTGACACGGTGCAGCACTACTGAAATGGGGACCACCTGTACAGGGAGCAGATGAGGGGATGTGTTGAGAGAACAGAGTTGGTCACAGATGGTCTCACCAACAGACACCTGGACTTGTGAATCTCTGGATTGGGACCCTCTGATGATGGTGACTCTGTGTGCACCATGACAGATGGCAACTCCTATGGAGAAGCTATGGTGTATCTGGAGGTGCCAGGTTTGTGGATAGTACATCAAATACGAAGGGATATTGTTAATGTGGTTTTGCTTTTGGTTATGTTGGGGGAATTATTGTGGGATCTCTCTCTCTAATAAGTGTTCAATTCTGTTAAAAGATAAAGATGATCTTGGAAGTAGTTAAAAAGTGACAGAGGCCATGGGTTGGAACCAAAGGAAATGCTGCTCAGGCAGGCCAACTGATACTGGGCACAAAATTACCATATCAAGGCAAACAGGCAAAGGTGTGGGGTCTTGATACCATCTCTCTCTTGGACAATGCCTGTAACTTTGGCAGCACTGGGGCTGCCAGATTTAGGAAAAGAATACAAAATTAACAGGCGCAAACGACCCTGTATGGAGCTTTAACTTCCTCCAACCCTAGGCCTCGGCCCCACTACTCAATTGCCAGGACATCTGCATGTTCCTATTTCAAAGGGCACAGACAAAAGGGATATGCAACAGTTTGGTGTTGTATAAGATAACTTCGTACTCTGAATAAGTTAAAGTAAACCCAGGACTGATAAGGAGGAAACATCCCAAGGATGACTGTGCATATCTGGAACAATCACAACTATGCCTGTGCCAGGGGAAGGAGGGGAGAAGTTCAACCTGAGGAAGACTTCAAGCCTTCATCATTAGGACCCCCGCAGACCCCCACCATGAGACAGTGCGTGAGCGCTAAGGGCTGATGAGCTAATGAGCATGAGAAGCGGGGCTGGGCGGGTTCAGTAATCAATATGTATCTGTGCTGATCGAATAGTCACTGCTCTATTGTATCAGATGTAAACTGCCGGCTGCATTGGTGGCCGGGGGTGGAGCAGGAGTCTCCCCGCCGCCCAGCGCTGCTTTGCCTGCTTAATGCTTGCTGGAAGAAATCCTGTCTGGAAACTCAACCCCCAACCCCCCCAGGGGGTCCGAGCCGGGCGGGGGGAGCCACGGGGCGCCAGACGGCTGGGACCCCCCGGGACAGGCGGGTCTGGGGGTCTCGGGGTGCCCCGGGGGAAGGGGCCGGGAGCGGGGCCGGGCTGGGGGGATGAACCGCGACTTGGGGGGCCCAGGGGTGACCCCGGGCTGGGGCCGTGCGGGGGGATGGGGCCTGAGGAGGGGTCGGGGGGCGGCTAAGGGCTGGGCGGCTCCGTGGGGGGTCCCGGGCTGAGGGTACAGGGGGGCTGTTCCCGCCCTTGCCCCCCCCCCCCCCGCGCGCTGCTTTCGGCGCTTTCGCTTTCTCTTCTACCCTGCGGAGACGGGATCTGCCCGGCGCCCGGTGACGTCAGAGGAGATTCGGGCTGCCATTGGCGGACGCGTGCTGGCGCAGCCAATGGCGAGGTCTGTCCCGGGCTGGGCTCGTTCGGCGCATTCGGCTCGTCCGGACCCGGAGCGATGGGGCCGGTTCGGGCGCTGGGTCTGGGGCTCCTCCTGGGGCTCCTCGGCCGGGCGGCGGGCGGTGAGTGCGGGCGGGGACCCGGAGCCCTTGCCCTGGGCTCCGGTGACCCCCTGACACCCTTCCCCGGGCAGCGGGACCCCTCCTGACCCTCCTCCAGCCCGGAGAACCAGGACCAGCCCGGGCTGCCCTTCCGGGGGTCTCGGAAACTCCCCTGGGGCGAAGGGAGCCCCCGGTCCCTCCCACGGGACAGCGGGTGCCCCCTGGGAACTCGCCCCACCCTTCCCCTCCCCGTCCCGCCTTTCGCCTTTCCCCCGATCCAACCCCCACCCCGCCCCCCCCCCCCATCCCCGATCTGCTTCTCCTTCGGACCCCCCTCCCCCCATCACTGACACGGGACCCCCCCCCGTCTTCCCTTCCCGGGAAGCAGGACCACCTCCTGGATACAGTCCCACCAGTCCCATCCCCCCACACCGAGGGTCCCTGTGCCCCCCACCCCTCACTGTCCCCCGTGTCCCCACAGAGCTCCACTCCCTGCGCTACTTCCACATCTCGGTGTCAGAGCCCAGCCCAGGAGTACCCCAGTTTGTGATCGTGGAGTACGTGGATGGGAACCTCATTTCACGCTACGACAGCGACACGGGGAGGACGGTGCCCCGGGCAGAGTGGATGGAGCACAACCTGGACCAGCAGCACTGGGACCAGGAGACAGAGATGGGACGGTACAGTCAGCAGCTTGACCGTGTGAACCTGAACATACTGCAGGAGCGCTACAACCAGAGCGGGGGTGAGTGTGGGCTGGGCTGGGTGAGCTCCCACCCCCCTCAGAAGACCCTTCCCTGCCCCATGCTACTGCCCCGGCCTGTGCCAACCCTGCCCTGCCCGGTGACACTGGCAGCAGGTTCCCAGTGAGGGAGTGTCTGGTCCCTGAGCTGGGGAGGAGCCCCACCCAGCACAACCCACCCCACCCCAGCCCAGTGCCCAGCACCCCATCCCAGGCCTGGCTGCCACATCCCACCCCTCACAGTCCCCATGGCAGTGGAGAACCCCAAAAATAGAGGGGCTCCCATCCTGTGTCTCAGCCCCCACCATGGTGCTTTGTACTCCCCCACCCCAGAGCCAGGGGGATCCCCCAACCCATCCCTGTACCCCCCACCCCAGAGCCAGACTGGGTCCCCCAACCCATCCCTGTACCTTCCCACCCCAAAGCCAGGGGTCTCCCCCAACCCATCCCTGTACCCCCTCAACCCAGACCCAGGGGGGCTCCCCCAACCCATCCCACCCTCTGTCCTTGCCCCCACAACATTCAGGACCCTGTCCCATCCCCTTGCTGTCACAGGGTGCTGTGGGGCTGGGTGCCAGCCTGGGGCACAAGGGGTCTGTGTCACAGCTCTGTGTGACACCCCGAGTGCTGTGGGCCCGGGGCAGGGTGGGGGCAGCTCTCGTGTGGGTGCCCGATTCCCTCAGGCCTCACACAGGGCTGGAGTGGGGGGTGCTGCCGGGGGGCCTTGCCCCACTGAAGGCCCAGGGCTGCAGCAGCCCCTCAGCCCCATCTCCCTGGTCGTGTCTCAGGGGCTCACACACTGCAGCACATGTACGGCTGTGACCTCCTGGAGGACGGTAGCACCAGGGGGTATTGGCAAACCGCCTACAACGGGAGGGACTTCATTGCCTTCGACAGGGACACGATGACGTTCACTGCGGCAGATGCAGCAGCACAAATCACCAAGAGGAACTGGGAGGCAGACGGGACTGTCGCTGAGCACATGAAGCATGACCTGGAGAACGGCTGCCCTGAGTGGCTGAGGCAATACCTGAGCTACGGGCAGGCTGTGCTGGAGAGGAAAGGTGAGGGGAGATGGGGACCCTGGGGAGGGGCCAGCGTGGATGTGTGTGCCAGCCCTCACTGCCACCCCCTCCCCAGAGCCCCCCACGGTCCGAGTGTCGAAGAAGGAGACCCAGGGGATCCTGACCTTGCACTGCCGCGCTTACGGCTTCTACCCACGGCCCATCAGCATCAGCTGGCTGAAGGACGGGGAGGTCAGGGACCAGGAGACCGAGCGGGGCAGCATCGTGCCCAACAGCGACGGCACCTACTACACCTGGGTGTCCATCGAGGCCCATCCTGGGGAGCAGGACAAGTACCGGTGCCGTGTGGAGCACGCCAGCCTGGCTGAGCCAGGGGTCTTTGTGTGGGGTGAGTCTGGAGGCCTTGGGCACGTGGAGGGGTGGGCTGGGGGGTTCCCCTTCCCCTCCTCACCACCCTGCTCATCCCCAGAGCCGGAGTCCAACTCACTGGGCAGCGTGCTGTGGGTGGCTGCTGTCCTTGCCATCCTGATTGTCATCGGCATCATTGGATTTGTCATCTGGAAGCGCAGATCAGGTAAAGCCCCAGGGTGTGGGAGGAAGGCAGAGCCTGGGGGTGCTGGCAGGGGCTGTGGGCATGAGCTGCAGCGCTCTGGGGAGCCCCTGAACCTGAGGGTGAAGCTCGGTGGATGCTGATGGCTCTTTCTCTCTGCAGGGAGGAAGGCCTATGACAAGGTACCAAGTGAGTACCGGGGTCAGGTCTGGCTCCAGCCACTGCCCAGTGCCAGGGCGGTCTCGTGGCTCTGGTTTCTGGCTGCTGCTGGTGTTACCTCATCCCCTTCCTCCCCATGCCACCCCTCTTTACAACCCCATAGTGGGGATGTATTGAAGAGGGGGTGTCTCCTCTCTGGTGCTCGTGGTGCCATCCTCCTCTGCCAGTGGTGGCAATGCAGCCATGGCTCCTGGCACGTGCACTGAGCCTGCAGTGAGCACAGAGCTGGCAGCTCATGGCTGTTTCTCCCTCACAGGCAGAGACGGGGTGACTGTCATCGCAACCGGTACGTTGTGGGGCCGGGTGGGTGGATGGGGCAGCCCCAGCTCTCTGTGCTCCCCTGTGGAACCCATGGCCTGAGCGCCCTTGGGCTGGGGAGGAGGATGCAGAGACCCCCCAGAGCAGAGTGTTGGGGACAGGGAGGTGACCCTGGGTGACACTGTTTCTCCCTTGTGTCCTTGCAGCCTAACTGCTCCAGGAAGGTCCAGGGGGGAGTGCTGGATGTGGGCCCTGCGCTCCCACCGGCTGCACGCAGAGGTGCTGATGCAGAGAGCTGCTGTGCTGGTGGCTCTGCTGGCTGGGGACACACTTCGTTTACAATGCTTTGATAATTGGGCAATTAGTTTTTTACCAATGTTTTGATTTTCAGGTTGAAAGTGATCAATTTTGCTGATTTCATGATACTTAATAATGCTGAGTAGCTTGGTGTCGCTGTAGCTTGAGACAGTTAATTGTCATAAAACAATTAATGAGTGAATTAATACATGACAATTAATTAGCTGTCAGGGAGAGAAGGACCAGGGGTGTTGTGTGACTGTGACTGACCATGAGCCAGCAGTGTGCCTGGGTGGCCAAGAAGGCCAACGGCATCCTGGCTTGTGTCAGAGCCAGCATGGCCAGCAGGTCTGGGGAGGGGATTGTGCCCTGGTGCTGGGCACTGGTGAGGCCACACCTCGAGTGCTGGGTCCAGTTCTGGTCTCCTCACCATCAGAAGGACATTGAGGTCCTGGAGCGTGTCCAGAGAAGGGCAACCAGGCTGGGGAAGGGACTGGAGGGCAAATCCTTTGAGGAGTGGCTGGAATGGGCCTGGCGTAGGGGCCTAGAACAGGGTCAGGGCCTGGAATGGGCCTGAGGCAGGGTCAGGGCCTTGGACGGGCCTGGAACAGGACCCTAAAACAGGTCAGGGCCTGGAACAGGCCAGAAGCTGGTTTAGGGCCTGAGGTGGGCCAGGAACAGGGGCCTGGATCAGGGTCAGGGCCTGTGATGGACAGCATCATGGGCCTAGCACAGGGGCCTCCTGCCCAGGGAGGGGGCTGAGTCCCCGCCCCTGAGTGTGTTGAACAGCCAGGGACATGAGCTGCTCAGGGAGATGGTTCAGCACAGAACAGGAACAGTTGGACTCATGGGCTCAAAGGGCTTTTCCAACTGGGTGACTCTGTGATCCAGCTTTAATATAAGGAGAATCTGTCTGTTTTGAGCACAGACAGTATTTGCCTGGCTGTAGCCGTGTGAGCTGGTTCTTTGGAGCAGCTACACAATGTAACCCTAACAGGGGAACAGGCTTGAAGATACCAAAGTGAAGACAGGGGAGGAATAATGAATGAGACCAATGCCCAATTAAAGAGACAGAGAGCATTAGGGGTGAGGGGTTCCTGACTTGTGTGTGCAGCAATGGGGCTTGGAGACTCTGGAGAAAACCGTGAAGAGCATTCGCTGAGGGAGAGGAAGATGTCCAGCCTTCATCCCCGAAGCCCCCCAGAAGTCCTCTGAGTGCCCCTGAGCACGTGCTATCTGGCAGCAGTTTCTGTAAATGACTCCCTGTAAATAATTTGCATCCCCGGCCGTTGCTGACACACTCCAACGCGGGTGTAGGGTCAGGCTGTGTCAGGAGGGCTTGAGGGGTTTATTGACAGGGGGCAGACATGGGAGGAGCCAGGCCCCGTGTGCCCGGCGCTGCAATAAAGGATCCCTGCTGAACAGCCACCCAGGCTGCTGAGTTTTGATTGTGGCTTCTGGAGGGTTCGGTGCCCGGGGGAAGGGGCCGGCCTGGGCGGGGAGGGGTGTGGGGTGGGGAGAAGAACCGCGACTTGGGGGGCCCAGCGGTGACCCCGGGCTGGGGGATACGGGTGAAGTGGGGCCGTGGGGGGTCTGGGGCCCTGAGGAGGAGTCGGGGGAAGCTGAGGGCTGGACGGCCCTGTGTGGGGTCCCGGGCTGAGGGTACAGGGGGGTTGGACGTGCCCGTTCAGGGGGCTGAATCTGGAGAGGCTAGGGTAGACCTGGAGCGGGAAGGGCCTGTGGGACATGGGGACAGGGACACGCGGACAGGTGGGCTCAGGGTGGAGGGTGGGCCTGAGCCCAGCCCTGCAGCCAACGCCCAGGTCGTTCAGCAAGGTCAGCAATGCGCTGCAATGGAGGGAGTGGAGCTTCTGGGGAGCAAATGGAGGGAGTGGAGCTTCTGGGGAGCAAAGGACGGGGCTCTGGCATCGTGATAGGGAAGCCAGCAGAGTCATTACGGGTTAATTAGTGACAGTGGGGTAATTATAGCCAGGAATCCCTCCCATGGTGCCTGTCCCTGCTTCCCTTGCCCATCCGCTTCCTTTTCCCACCTCAGCTCCAGAAGGTCCCTGCTCAGCCAGGCCTCCCTGTTCCCCTGCTTCTAGAAGGTGGGACTTAAACATTGCCCAGCACTGATGGACACCGAGGGCCTCAAAAGCCGTTTCCCGGGGACCTTCCCACCTGGGTCCCTCACCAGTCCATCACCTGCTCTCCCCACATCTGGTGTTGAAGCTTTGGAGGCAGCTCCCTTGATAAAGCTCAAGGAAGTTCCCACCCAGCTGCTTCAGGGATCTCCTGGACCTGTTTGCATCATCTGTGTGGTGGTGTTCCCAGTTATCTTCTGGCAAGCTGAAGTCCCCATGAGGACAAGAGCAGGCGGTCCAGAGGTGTCTTGGAGAATAATTCATCGATGCCATTGGTCTAGACCCCCCACCCCCCAGTGACATCCCCTTTGTCTGTCCCTTGGTCCTTCCCCAGAGACTCCCAACCGTTGGCTCACCACCCTTCTCCCACCCCAGGTCCCACTGCCCCAACACACCCTGGGTACAAACAGGAGGGTTTATTTCAAGCTCCGAGTCCCATGCCCAGCACTGCTGGTTACCAGTAGCACCCAGTGGGACACACTGGTCCCCAAAGTCACCGTCACACCGCAAGGACACGTCTGTGTGCCTCGATGGGCATCTGCCCTCCCCCATCACAGCCTTCATGGTTCCTTGTTACAGCCTTTGGTGTCCACAACCCTGCTCTTGGTGTCCCCATCCTAGTTCCTCGTGTCCCCATCACAGCTTCCAGCACCCTCATCACTGCTCCTGGTGTCCCCATCCCCTCTCTTGAGGTCCTCATCTGTGTTCTCACTGTCCCCATCCTGGCTCCCATTGTCCCCATCCCTTGGTGGCCTCATCCTGGCCCGTGGTGGCCCCTGCCCATGCTCTCCCTCACCCTCCTTCCCCGTGTCCCCGTCTCCCACTGTCCCCCCTTGTCCCCCTCCCTGCAGCAGGTTCCAGTAGCGGCTGCCAGGGCGCAGGAGCTCCCCAGGGGACTCCAGTTCGTGCAGCCGTCCCCCTTCCAGCACGGCCACCCGCTGCGCCCGCATGGCCAGGGCCACCTGCCCTGTCACCAGCAGCACTGAGCGCTTGGTCCCTCTGGCTCTGAAGATCTCCTGCTCCACCTGCAACGGGTGGCATCATCAGCAGGGACCCCCAGGTGTGGGGACACAGGGGACATGGGGGGTTGAGACCAAGGGGACATGGGGAGTGAGGAGCCAGAGGAAATGGGGAGCAGGGACCCAGGGGTCACTGGGAGTTGAGACCAAGGGGACGTGGGGAGCAGGGACTGGGGGGGCTGCTGGGAGAGGGACTCAGGGGACATGGGGACACCTGGAATTGGGACCAAGGGCTCCCAGGAGCAGAGACCCAGGAAGTAGGGACTGAGGGGACACGGGAACTGGGGACTACAGGGGCCAGGGACAAAGGGGACATGGTGACCAGGGACCCAGGGGTCCAGGGAAAGAGGAGACCCGGGGGACTGCCAGGGACTGGGCCAGGGGACACAGGTGTCACCTCCCACCTGCAGCTGGCTCTTGGCATCCAGGGCGCTGGTGGGTTCATCGAGGATGAGGACACGAGGGTCCCTCACCAGGGCCCGAGCAATGGCCACCCCCTGTCGGTAGCTAGGGCCCTGCGGTCGGAAGATGTCGTGCTGTACGGAAAGGTAGGACCCCTCTCCAAACAGCCAATAGCGTTTAGTCTATGACGTAAGCAGACGGAAGTGACGTTGTAAACCTAAGCTATATAATGCTGTTCCACGTGTCAATAAACGCCATTTGCCGTCCACCACATTGGTGTCTGCGAGCAATGACCCGAGCGGCCAAGGGGGAGCTGTCGCGCTGTTCCTGAGAAGGGCCACCACACCATCTGAAGGCAACAAGTGGTGTGAAACCCGGGAATTCGCCTGGACGGGTGAACGGTGGCCGGAGTGGTAAGACCAGTCCGGCAGAGGAGGATGCTCCAGGACCAACAAGGAGGATGGAATCCCTTGTGAAGGTCGTATTGCAGTTACATAAACAGTGGGGTATTGATGGTAGACCCAGAGATTTTACTGTCGCTGTTGCGAGGCTTTTACAGATTGGGGTCATTGATCAGCCGGTGGATATTCTCCACCCTGAAGCGTGCGATAAATGTACTAAAGCATTAGCCGAGGAGACGATGTCCTCGGGGAGTGGGAAAAATCTGAAATCATGGGGAAAAGTTGTACAGGCCTTGCAGAAGGCCATACAAGAGCAGGAGACCTGGAGGGAGGCAAAGAAATGTTTGATGGCCACCCCGAAATTGGGAGTCGGGGCAGCTACGCAGACTTTGCACCCCCCAGACGGTGACGATTCTGCTGAGCCTAAAAATCCACGAGAGGGCGATACGTCCCCTCAATCCCCGACCCCCGACCCGCTTACGGAGGGACAGAAGAGAGCAAAATCCTTCTGGGGTGGACTAGCCGAGGAGGCTAGGGGCGCTGCGGGGAAATCAGAGTCTGGGGAAGGTTGGGTAAAACCACCGCCTCGTGCGCCCCAAGATGGCGCCGAGCAGAAAGGGGAACTGCGGCGCGAAGACATCCCCGGCGGGAACAGGGGGGGAGTTTTAAAACCGACAAGTGCATGCAAACGGAAAGGGGGGAGGAGCGCGAGCGAGGGGCGGAGAGCCGTCCGTCCGAAAACATGCGCTTATAGGGCAAACGGCCCGCCGTTTAGAAGGGGGGGCGAGCCAAGGGGGGAGCGGCCCGCCCGCAAGGGAGGCGGGTGGGGACGGAGCCCGACAGAAAGGAACAGGAACCTGGAAGTAACCAGTCAGTGGAGTCCCAACTCCAGACCGGACACCAGCTGGGACGAGCGGTCCGCAATTGATTACAGAAATGAGCTGGGAGAATGGGAACAAAGGCGGAGGCGAGTCCTAACAGGACGAGGGTATGCTGCTGTCAGAAAAGATGGCACAGTTAAGTGGTGTCTGCTTAAGTCTATTAAACCGGACCTAAGATCACAGACTACAACAGATGCCTGCACATAAATGTGAGGCCAATGTTACCTGCACTCCTGACACTCCTGATTGGCGAATCAAACAAATACAATCACAAAGGAAACTAATAAATTAAGCCCAAAAAGATATTCTTCATATTGGACAATTGGCTTCATGAGTGGGGAATTTCAGGCTGGATATCGTCAAAGGCCAAGTTTGGATTATTGAATTTGGTAATTATGGCACTTGTCTTACATTTATTGCCATGCTTGGTGAGCTTTCTGCAAAGGGCCCTTGCAGAGACCTCCAACAAGCAGAAACTAAAAAAGAAAAATTATTTGAGAGGACAGCAGGCTTGCCAGCAGTCTGGCTCTCCTCACGAAGACATAGGCCCTGACAGTATCCTTGAATTCCCATGCTATAGGAAAGTTACTTATACTGAGAAACTATTTGGAAATAAATGAACATACTACCCATAATAAGAGGATCAAAACACAGCAGGTGTGCAGATAACTTCTAGACATCAGAGGTCCAGAATAAAGCTACAAGCCATTTTTTAATGTGTTAAATGCTACCTTCAAGTCGCTGAATCAGTCAAATCCAAATCTTACGAGTTCTTGTTGGTTATGATTCCACTAACTTTTGTGTACAAGTTTTAATTGTTCCCAGGGTCCCTTACCATCCAGAGGAACAGATGTACTATCATTGGAGAGAAGCTGACAACAGCCTACAAAAAAGAGAGGTATTAACAGCCATAACAATAGTGACGCTGCCTAGTCTGGGAGTAGCTGGCACAGCTGCGGGAGTGACCTCCCTAGTGACCCAGCAACAAGGCCTATCTCAACTACAAACTGCCATCGATGAAGATCTGCAACATTAATCTTGGGACCCTGTATGTTAAATAAACTTGCGTTATTTGTCAAGAGCCGGTTAGAGAAGGTTAACATCATACTAGTAGAAAGCAATTGACTGCTTTAAGAGTGTACTTGTTTAAGAATTACCCCTAGTTATCCCCAGTTGCACACAGTTGCTTCCACTTACCCCCCAGTTACCACTCGCCTAGTGTGCCTTATGCTCGCTAGTGTGAGATCATGACCTATCAGTATAAGATAGATAGGTAAACTTTGTTGTTTCCTGATTTTTGCAGTGTTTGTTTAATAACACTAGTAAAACCATAGGAAGAGCCATAGCTGAGGTCTGAGTTGATCAAGATGGGTGCAGAAAGAAAGGAGAACTTTTGTGCTGGATACACTTGTCATGCATAGGGAATTTTTGGTGGGTTGATTGGAACAGGTTTGCTTATTTTGAGAGTGGTTGTAATTGTGTTGCTTATGTTGCCATGCCTCATCTCTTTGCTACAAGGCGCCTGCAGCAAAGGATGTTGGCACATTCGTAGCACAAATACAAAGAGGAAAATTGGGAAACTATGGCGGCGCCCATAGACCCTTTTGGTGGTTTCACAGTGTGTCCTTGATGTATCCATGCAGGGAAATAGCAAGAACATCGTTGTTAAACTGCATTTCCATTTACGGCGAATTGCAACGCTCGCCGGCTCGCCAGCCTTGGCGTGTTGGTTTGACTGTAAATACTATTGGAAGATGACTTAGCATTTTTGAATTTATTGTTGGTGTTTGGTTAAGCATAGGGAGCGGGGAGATGTCGGTAGCTAGGGCCCTGCGGTCGGAAGATGTCGTGCTGTACGGAAAGGCAGGACCCCTCTCCAAACAGCCAATAGCGTTTAGTCTATGACGTAAGCAGACGGAAGTGACGTTGTAAACCTAAGCTATATAATGCTGTTCCACGTGTCAATAAACGCCATTTGCCGTCCACCACATTGGTGTCTGCGAGCAATGACCCAAGCGGCCAAGGGGGAGCCGTCGCGCCGTTCCTGAGAAGGGCCACCACGCCATCCGAAGGCAACACTGGTGGAACACTTCCCTCTCTGGGTTACAGGATCTTCCTGGAGAGGATACTTTGCCTTCACGCTCAGTTGGAGCCATCTCCAGAGGCTGCACGAGGCTGCCCCCTTCTGATCCATCAATCCCACAGTCCCCAGCAAGAGATGAATGCTGGGCTTCCCTGCCTTCTTGTTCCCCCCTCTTAGCCCCACCATGCCAGCATGGGAGCCACCAGGGAACAGATGTCTCCACCTGCCTGATGGATGAAGTGTTGCCCACATCTCACAGCCCTGTCAGGGATGGGACCAGGTTGCTTCTGCCTCTGCTCCCTCTCAGGCCAAGAGTCCACTGGGTGGACATCCACCATGTCTCCTCATTTGCCTCAGGGCAGGAGCCTTTCTTCTCAGTGCCCATCTGCAAGACCTCAGGGCAAGAGACTTCTTTGCAATAACTGTCTGTGTGGCCTCCAGGCAGGAGGCCTCCTTAGTGCACACCTAGATGGTTCCAGAGGAAGAAATTCTCCTCTCAGTCCCTGTCTGTGAGGGCTCAGAGCTCATCACCTCCACAGGGAGATGGATGACCAGCCATGGCCCAAGAAGAGTTGGCCAAACGCCCAACCCCTCTCTTTTCCCTTTGTAACATCAGGCAAGATGTGCTACAGCCTGGGATATTTCTCATCAGATTGGGGCACGTGCGTGGTTGTGTCTGCTTATGCCATCACACTGTGCCACCACTGCTGGGACCCATCACTGTGACACCAATCCAGGTTGTATCAAAAATCCTTGTAAGGGGTTGGCTGTGGCTGAGCAGAAGGTGCCCACCAAGCTTCTCCATCACCCCTCTCCTCAGCAGGGCAGGGAGGGGAGGAAGAAAAGATGGAACAGGAACGAACTCCAAACCAAGGCAGCTGAATACAGCAAAAGCCCCAGGCAGAAGAAAAGGAAAACCAAAAGTTTTATTCACCATTTCTCCATCAGCATTTATTCACCATCAGCAGGTGATGTCTGGCCACTTCCCAGGAAAAGGGGCTCCAGTATGTGCAGCAGTTGCTCTAGAAAGCCAACCCTGTAAATAACAAACACCCTCTGCTCATCCTCCTTCCTCTCAGCTTTTATGGCCGAGCAGATGTCACAGGGTTTGGAATATCACTATGGTTATTGGGGTCAGCTGTCCTGGCTGTGTCCCCTCCCAAGGCCTTGCCCACCCACAGCCTACTGGTGAGGGGGATGTTGGAGAGACAGCCTGGATGCTGGGCCAGCCCTGCTCCCCAGCAGCCAAATCCCTGGGCTGGTACCAACACCCTGACTCCACCTGCGCCAGACCCAGCACAGTCCTAAACACGGCACCATGCTGTCCTGCTGGGAAAAAAACCAGCTCTACCCCATGATCCAAGGCTGGGAAAGCAGCACAGGAATGAAGTAAAGGAAACAAGGCATTTCCCCCAGCCAGAAGAGCCACCAGCGTAGCACCATGTGCTGGCACAGCATCATCAGCTCTCTGCAGGCAGATCCCAGCCTCTCCAGCCAGTGTGAGCACAGGGGCCACATCCAGGCCCCCCGGTCACTTGTGGAGCAGTAAGACTGGGATCACTGCAAAGATGGGAGGAAGAAACACTGTCCCCAACCCTCTGCTATGGTGATCTCAGCATCTCCCACCAGCAGCCCAGTGTTGCTCTGACCATGGGTCTCAATGGGGAGCACAGAGAGCTGGGCCTGCCCCATCCACCCCCCAGTCCCATGTCATACCTTTGGCCAAGCTGCCAGAGCTCCCATCCGTGCCTATGGGGGAGAAACAGCTGCGAGCTGCCCCCTTGTGCTCTCTGTGGGCACAGTGCACATAAGAGAAGAGAGAAAGAGCATCAGCATCCACCGAGCTTCACCCTCAGGCTTGGGGTCTCCCCAGAGTGCTGTGGCTTGTGCTCAGAGTCCTGACCACCCCCCCAGGCTCTGCCTTCCTCCCACACCCTTGGGCTTTACCTGATCTGCGCTTCAAGATGATGAATCCACTGATGCTAATGACAGCCAGGATGGCAAGGGGAACAACAACCCACGACATAATGGCTGGTGAGTTGGACTCCAGCTCTGAGTACAAGAAGGGTGATGAGGAGGGGAAGGGGAACCCCCCAGCCCACCCCTCCATGTGCCCAAGGCCACCAGACTCACCCCACACAAAGACCCCTGGCTCAGCCAGGCTGGCGTGCTCCACACGGCACCGGTACTTGTCCTGCTCCCCAGGATGGGCCTCGATGGACACCCAGGTGTAGTAGGTGCCGTCGCTGTTGGGCACGATGCTGCCCCGCTCGGTCTCCTGGTCCCTGACCTCCCCGTCCTTCAGCCAGCTGATGCTGATGGGCCGTGGGTAGAAGCCGTAAGTGCGGCAGTGCAAGGTCAGGATCCCCTGGGTCTCCTTCTTGGACACTCGGACCGTGGGGGGCTCTGGGGAGGGGGTGGCAGTGAGGGCTGGCACACACATCCACGCTGGCCCCTGCCCAGGGTCCCCATCTCCCCTCACCTTTCCTCTCCAGCACAGCCTGCCCGTAGCTCAGGTATTGCCTCAGCCACTCAGGGCAGATGTTCTCCAGATATTGCTTCCAGCGCTCAGCGACAGTCCCGTCTGCCTCCCAGTTCCTCTGGGTGATTTGTGCTGCTGCATCTGCCGCAGTGAACGTCATCGTGTCCCTGTCGAAGGCAATGAAGTCCCTCCCGTCGTAGGCGTACTGCAGGTACCCCCTGGTGCTACCGTCCTCCAGGAGGTCACAGCTGACTATGCTCTGCCAGGGCAGCCTGAGACACGAGCAGGGAGATGGGGCTGAGGGGCTGCTGCAGCCCTGGGCCTTCAGTGGGGCAAGGCCCCCCAGCAGCACCCCCCACTCCAGCCCTGTGTGAGGCCTGAGGGAATCGGGCACCCACACAAGAGCTGCCCCCACGCTGCCCCGGGCCCACAGCACTCGGGGTGTCACATAAAGCTGTGACACAGACCCCCTGTGCCCAGGGCGTGACTGGGCTGGCACCCAGCCCCACAGCACCCTGTGACAGCAAGGGGATGGGACAGGATCCTGAATGACAGGTAGAGGTCAGGAGTGGGGCAGATAGAAGATGGGACCAGTTGGGAGATTCCCTCTAGTTCTGGGGTGGGAGGTACAAAGTACCATGGGAATGGTGAGGGGCTGGGACCTGGGGTGGGAGCCCTTCTATTTTTGGGGATCTCCTCTGCCACGGGGACAGTGAAGGCTGGGATTAGGCAGCCAGTCCTCAGGTTGCTGGGCATGGTGGGGTGGAGGCCAGAATGTGCTTGGTGAGGCACCCAAAAGCCTCCCTGGCTCTGGCATAAAGGATCCCATGGAGTGTGGGGCTGGAACAGGCAGCTGTCACCCCTCGCACTGGGGAATAGCAGGGCTGGGAGCACTCTGACTGCACCACTGGGCTGAGTGGAAGAATCCCAGACATATTTACACACTGGGAGATGAGCCTCTGGAGAGCAGCCCTGCTGAGAAAGACTTGGGGGTTCTCGTAGATGAGAAACTTAACCTGAGCCAGCAGTGGCTCTTGCAGCTCGTATAGCCAATGGGATCCTGGGCTCCATCAGCAGAGGGGTGGCAGCAGGGACAGGCAGGGGATTGTCCCTCTCTGCTCTGCCCCAGCTGGGGTCCTGTGTCCAGAGCTGGGGCCCCAGGACAAGAAAGGTGTGGGACTGTTGGAGAGGGGTCAGAGGAGCGCCGGAGATGCTCAGAGGGCTGGAGCAGCTCCCCTCTGGAGAGAGGCTGAGGGAGCTGGGCTGGGTCAGCCTGGAGAAGAGAAGGCTGTGGGGGGACCTCATTGCAGCCTGCCAGTCCCTGAAGGGAGCAGAGGAACAGGAGGGGAATCAGCTTGTTCAAGGGCAGAGCCTGGCAGGACAAGGGGCTGGAGTGAAGCTGGAGGAGGGAAGGGGGAGAGGAGAGATTGGGGGGAAGTTCTGTGCAGAGAGAGTGGGGAGGGGCTGGAAGGGGCTGCCCAGAGAGGGGGTGGGTGCCCCATCCCTGGGGTTATTCAAGGCCAGGTTGGCTGGGGCCCTGGGCAACCTTGTGTAGCTCCAGGCCTGGAAGTTGGTGTCCCTGCCTGTGGCAGGGGGTTGGAGCTCTGTGACCCTTGGGGTCCCTCCCAACCCATGCCATTCTATGATCTCGCAGCCCACAGAGCCCCTGCCCAGCCCACACTCACCCCTACTCTGGTTGTAGCGACTCTGCAGCGTGTCCAGGTTCACTGTGTAAGTCTCATGATTGTTCTGTCCAACCTGAGTCTGCCGGTCCCAGTACTGCTGGTCCAGGTTGTGCTCCATCCACTCTGCCCAGGGCACCGTCCTCCTCGTGTCGCTGTCGTAGTGTGAAATGAGGTTCCCATCCACGTACCCCAGGGACACAAACTGGGGTACTCCTGGGCTGGGCTCTGACACCGAGATGTGGAAGTAGCGCAGGGAGTGGAGCTCTGTGGGGACACAGGGGACGATGAGGGGTGGGGGGTGGGGGTCCAGGTTTAGGCATCGAGGCTGGTTGGGGGTCCCGGGGCAGGTGGCAGCTTCAGGGGGGATGTGACAGGTGGGGGATGTTGGCTGCAGTCAGGTGTGCCCAGGAGGGGGTCCTGCTTGCCGGGATGGGAAGGCCCAAGGTCCCGGTGCCCGGGGAATGGAGCAGCGGAACCCAGGGAAGGGGGTCAGGGGGGTTCTGGCACGCAGGGGGTCGTCCGGGTCCCTGCCCGCACTCACCGCACGCCGCCCCGACCAGCAGCCACAGCAGCAGCCCCGGACCCAGCGCCCGGCCCGGCCCCATCGCTCCGCTCCGGATCCCCGACCGCAGGAGCCCAACGAGCCGCGCGCGGGACAGACCTCGGGGCCGGCCCCGCCCCGCGCCCCGCGATTGGCTGCGCCACCGCCCGCCAATGGCGGCCCGATGTGCCTTATGACGTCACCGGTCGCTGGGCTCCGCAGCTTGGCAGAAGCGAAAGTGCCAAAGACCATGGTGCAGCGGGTTGTCCCCTCGCAGCCCATGGATGAGGACGGGGAGCAGAGACATCTACGCCCTGTGCAGAGATTGATCCAGGCCTCAGCAGGTTTGCCGGGGGACTTGTGACTTTGTGGGGAGCCAGGCCGGGGGAGCCTGGGCCTGAACATCAGCACCCATGGAAGGGAGTCCTGCTGAGAGGCCTGTGGTGAGGAGATGACTCCCCGATGGAGAGGACTCACGCTGCAGGAGTTCCTGGATACGACTCTGGTGTGGGTGGGACCCCTCGGTGCTGTGAGGGAAGAGTGTGTGTGTGTGTGTGTGTGTGTGTGTGTGTGTGTGTGTGTGTGTGTGTGTGTGTGTGTGTGTGTAATGCTCTCCCCAGCTGAGACAGAAGACAGCTCGGGTGGAACGGACTGAACCCCCCCCACTCCCCATTCCCTGCCCCTCCTGGTGCTGTGATGGGAGGGAAGAAGGGAGCAAAATTGATGATTAAAGCTCAGGGTGCGAAGAGGCGAGGGGTGGGGGGAAGGAGAAGTGTTGAGATCTGGGGAAGGAAAGCAACTGGTACCGCCGGAACCTCACTGCCCATTCCCTGCCCCTCCCCACACCATGTTGGGGGGAAGAAGGGAGTAAAATCATGATGGAGTTTCAGTTTGCTAAGAAGGGGAGGGGTGGGGGAAGGCGCTTTAAGACCTGGCTGCTTCTCACTCTCATCTCGTTCCGGTTCACTGGGTGTATCAGTCGTAGTTGGAATAAATCACTTTTCTTTCCTTTATTCTGTGCCGAGTCTGTTTTGCCCATTGCACTAACTGGAGAGTGATCCCTCTGGCCTTAGCTCAGGGCCTGAGCCTCCAAAGACATATTTTCTCCCATTTTCGGCTGAAGGGGGAGTGAGCGAGCGGCTTGGTGGGCATTTGGCTTCTAGCCAGGGCCAAACCCACCCCAGTCATGCATAATCTCACATGGGAATTGATTCAAGTTTTCATACAAGTACAGAACTCTACAGACCATGGGCTCTGTATCACTATGTCTGGATCTGCTGAAGGTGGTTTAAGATTTTTTGCTATTCCCATTACTCTGTCTTTTGTGTTTAATATCACTAATGCAACAAGCCCTGCCCACCTCACAAACTTATGGATTAATGTGGTGGTTCAGCCCCAAGCAGTGGCTGAGCACCACAGGCCACTCGCTCACTCCCAGAAGAGAAACAGACAGAAGCTGCAATGGACACTGAGAATGTCTCCTGCCCTCAGCCCCCAGAGACAGACACTAAGAATGTCTCCTGCCCTGAGGCCATGCAGACAGGTATTGAGAAGAAGTCTCCTGCCTGGGGGCCATGTGGACAGGTTTGAGGTGACACAGTCACTAACTGAAGCAGGGACTCACCTCTGAACTATCATCATTACACTTGCAGGCGAGGAGACACGGTGGATGTCTGCAGAGTGGACTCGTGCCCTGAGAGGGAGCAGAGGCAGAAGCAACCTGGTCCCATCCCTGACAGGGCTGTGAGATGTGGGCAACACTTCATCCATCAGGCAGGTGAAGACATCTGTTCCCTGGTGGCTCCCATGCTGGCATGGTGGGGCTAAGAGGGAGGAATGAGAAGACAGGTAAGCTGAGCAACTGTGATCCAATGCTGGGGATTGTGGGATTGATGGATTGGAAGAGGGGCTGCCTCCTGCAGCCTCTGGAGATGGATCCTTTCAAGGAAGACTGTGTAACCCAGAAAGGGAAGTGGTCCACCAGAGCGGAAGGTAACAGGTACCTGAGGGTGGTCTGCAGTGACCCGGCCAACACCCAGGCCCCC
>BSDF01000099.1:0-69564 GCA_027925045.1 Hypotaenidia okinawae | reverse complement strand
GTACGTGGGCAGCTACATGACGTACTTTTACAGTCAGGTTCTCTACCTGGGCAGAGATGTCTTGCCACAATGGAGCAGCCCAGATGGCTTTGCCTCTGTTCTGCCAGTTGCTTTGTGTCCATTGCTGCAACCACCTCCACAGGGCAGTGGCCACCACCCAGGCATTAGGACAGAGCTACATATTTGGCCTTTTTTCTCACCTGGCAATGTTTAAAGCCAGCTGGATGGCTTTCACCTCTGCAAACTGGCTGGATTTGCCTTCTCCATCGGTGGCTTCTGCAACTTGTCGTGTAGGGCTCCATACAGCAGCCTTCCACCTCTGATGTTTACCAGCAATGTGACAGGGCCCATCGCTGAACAGGGCATATTTTTCTCATTTTCTGGCAGTTCACTCTCCAGTGGGGCCTCCTCAGCACGTGTCACCTGCTCCTCTGGTGATATTCCAAACTCTTTGCCTTCTGGCCAGTCTGTGATCACTTCCAGGGTTCCTGGGGGATTGGGGTTTCCTATTTGAGCCCACTGTGTGAGAAGAGTGACCCACTTGCTCCACGTAGCATGAGTGGCATGGTGTGTAGAAGGGGCCTTCCCTTTGAACATCCAGCCCAGCACTGGCAGTCGGGGTGCCAGGAGGAGCTGGCCTTCAGTCCCAATCACTTCCTAAGTGGCTCAAACCCCTTCATGTGCTGCCAGTATTTCCTTCTCTGTTGGAGTGTAAATGGCCTCAGATCCTCTGTAGCCCCAACTCCAAAACCTCAGAGATCAACATTGAGCCTCCCCTGGGGCTTTCTGCCTGAGACTCCAGGTAGGGCCATTCTCCCAGGCTGAGGTGTAGAACCCATGTTTTACATCTGTCCCTGTCCGGACAGGCCCAAGGGCTGCTGCATGGACTGTCTCCTGTTTGATCTGTTCAAAGGCCTGTCTCTGCTCAGGGACCCATTGGAAATCGTTCTCTTACCAGGTTCCATGGCAGAGAGGGCTGACAATGAGATTGTGGTTTGGGATATGCATTCACCAGAAACCCACCGTGCCTAGGAAAGCTTGTGTCTCCTTTGTGTTGGTTGGTGGAGACCTAGCTGCTGCTGTATTGATAACATCCACTGGGATCTGATGACGCCCATCCTGCTGGTTTCTTCCTAAAAAGTGGATTTCTGGAGCAGGTCCCTTGCCCTTACTTTGTTTGATGGCAAAACCTGCTTTTGGCAGAATTTGGATATTTTTTTCCTTTCTCAAAAAATTCCTCTGCTGTGTTGCCCATACAATGATGTATGGGATATCACTGTATGGCACTCATCAGGCTTCACCCTGTCCCAACACAGTCTGGATCAGTCCATGGCAGATGGTGGGGCTGTGTTTCCAGCCCCGGGGCAGTCGATCCCAGGTGTACTGGATTCCCTTCCAAGTGAAAGCAAAATCTGGCCAGTATTCTGCTGCCAAAGGAGTCAAGAAGAAAACATTTGCAATGTCCATTGTGGTTTAGCACTTGTCTGTTTTTGACTCCATACTCATCCTGGAGGTGCAGCATGTCTGGCACTGCAGCACTCACAGGCAGCGTGGCCTCATCCAGGGCACGATATTCCAGTGTCAGCCTCCACTCTGCATTGGACTTCTGCACTGGCCAGATTGCAGTGTTGAAGGCTGAGTGGGTTCTACCAATCGCTCCCTGACTCTCCAGTTGATGATCAGTTTCTGAATGGGAATCAGGGAGTCTCTCTTGGTCTGGTATTGTCTGAGCACCATCATGGTAGTAATTGGTACCCACTGTTCTTCAGCCTTTAGCAGCCCCACACCAGAAGGCTCTTCTGACAGTCCAGGCAGAAGAGACACTTGTTCAATTTCTTCTGTCTCTGAGGCAGCTGTTCCAAAAGTACAAGACAATGGTGGGCTTATTCCTTTGGTCAGTTATCTTCCCTTTAGTCAGTTATAGATTCATAGAATCATAGAATGTTCTGGGCTGGAAGGGACCTCAAGGATCACACAGTTTCAACCCCCCTGCCACAGGCAGGGCCACCAAGCTGCAGTCCTGGATCTACACAAGGTTGCCCAGGGCCCCATCCAAGCTGGCCTTGAACACCCCCAGGGATGGGGCACCCACGCCCTCTCTGGGCAACCTTTATAAGCACCTCACCACCCTCTGTAAAAACTTCACCCTATTATCTAATGCAAACCTTCCCTCCTTCAGCTTTAGTCCATTCCCCCTTGTCCTGCCATTGTCTACTGCTGCGACTGAGACAGGACACAGCCTGATGCAAGCCACTGTCCATTTATGGTATAAAATCACAAGTGTAGATACTCTGCAAAGCCCACGTGTGCCTTAGTTTCATTGCTGTGTAAAAAGCCATTCTGCATCAGTCATTTGCTGATTGGTTAGAAGCCTTCACGAACATTGTCAGTGAAAAAGCCATTTCAGCATCGTGACACAACCTTGACAGCATCCTGTTTTTCATTCTTTACAGCTTGTTTTGTTCCTCCTTCCAAGGCTGACTAGTTCCTTCTTTCCTGCCTGTTGCCTGCATGTCTCACCCCCAGGACATTTTTCACTTCTTATCAGGAAGTGTCCCTTTTTTGAACTCTCCCAGGGCCTGGGGCTGACAAGCTCCAGCAGGTCTCTTCCTAACAACTGCAGGGGGCTGGAACTCCTGCCTGGCTCCTTTAGGCCCTGTCCTACATCTCCCCCTTCCTGTGGCACACAAAGAATCTTCTTCACAGACCGATCTATCAAGCGCTGCAGACATTGCAACAGGCAGGGTGAAAGGAGCAACAAAAGAATAAAAACAGCCAAGGCAGAAACAAAAGTTGTTACCAAGCTCCTGAACCACCCAGATCATCCCCATCCTCCAAAAAGTTTGTCTAACCAACCCCATCCATCCTCTGGTCGGAGTTTCGAGGCTCCATCCTTAAGCTGTTGAATGCCAGACATGAACAGACTGAGGATGATCTGAGAGATTCATGCAACACCCTCAAACTCCTCACAGCCGCGGCCTTGTGCTAACAGCCAAACATCTCCGGCAGCTCTATGCTGCAGCGCCGCCTGACGAACACCATCCACGTCTAATCAAAGGCCAGGCAGTGCCCTGCCAGTAGCGCTGGTTTGCTTTGCAAGGCAACAACCACACCTATCTAAAGGAGCTGATGCTTTCCCAGCGGCCGCTCCTGGCAGCGAAAGAGAGGCCGCAGGGCGCCGACTGAGAGAGCAGGATTCTGCTGGGTCCTCACAGGCGTGGCTGTAGGTGTGAGCACCACGCTTGGACCAGTGGGAAAGGGGATATCACAACATCATGGAGGTGTTTGGGGTCAGAACAGAAAGCCGACCACAGGCCCCCTCTTATGTGTGAGGGGACAACGGGCCAAGCCCTGTCCCCACCAATAAAGAATATCCCGGATGGTAATAAAAGGGGAGCACTGCTGGATCTCGACAGGTTTGCTGCTGTGTAGTTACACCAGGGACTGGCATTCCTGTTTCATGGGAAATTCAAGAATATTATCATGGCCTATGTCTTTATGAGGAGAGCCAGGCCACCAGCAGGCCTGCTGTCCTGCCCAACTATTTTTTTTTCCTTTTCAGTATCTGCGTTACAAAAACTGCTTTTAGAGGTCTCTGCAAGGGCCCTTTGCACAAAGCTCAATAAGCATGGCAGGAAATGTAAGACAAGTACTATAATTACCAAATTCCATAATCCAAATTTGACCATAGACAATATCCATCCTGAAATTCCCCACTCATGAAACCAATTGTCCAATCCAAAGAATTCATTTTTCATCTTGTATCTTCTGTGTTTGATCTGTTAATTTCTGAATGCTGAGTGCTCAGCCAGATTCCTGCAGCACATGCCTTTCAAAGTTTTCACAGCCATGTCTGTGAGCCAGCAACAAAAACCAGTTGCTGCTTGATTCTGTAAAGCCTTACAGAATCCACACCTGTGGCTAAGTGCATTGATACCTTTGCTGTTGTATTGGTTTGCTTTACTAATCAGGAGTGTCAGGAGTGCAAATAACAGCAGCCTCACATTTTTGTGCAGGCACCAATTGCAGTCTGTGATCTTGGGCTGTGCAGAAATCACTATTTCCTTAATTTTCATTTCCCACAAATTCATGCAACTTCAGTTACTGCGATCAGGATCCCATCCTGGTTCATGCAGGCTCGATTTCTTCTGGATCCAGGGCTTTATCCACTTGGTTCCCATATCTGTAATGCAGTGAGAACTTGGGGCACTCTTCACTGAGCAAAACATTCTCATTGGAGACCCATGGACTGCCTCTCCCTGTTCTATTAGACATTGGAAAGGTCCTTTTTGGGAGGTGCCTTTCCTGCTGGCTGAGGGTGCCCCTGGCTGTATGGGGCTCTGATGGGAGCTCTCCAGGTGTCCTTGAACAGAAGGTCTATCTTTTTGGATCTATATGATCTTTCTGGATTGTGGTTTCCACTTCCCCAGGTGCAGAGCAGAGCTTTGTAGATTTGTTTTTCCTGATTTTGTTCTTGTGAAACCCCAAGAAATGCCCAAATGCTCCCCTAAATCCCTTCCTGTCACAGGGAGAAAGAGTCCCCTCCCTGTCCCTGCCTGGGCATCCTTTCTCATGTGGAGACAAGGAAAGGGGATTCTCCTGTCCAGCTCTGGTTTGATCAGGAGAAACAACTCTGATGGACAGGAGGATTTCTCCCCAGCTGAGGGAGGGAACATCAGAGATGAGATCACAGAGTGATCCCCATGAGGCCTGAGACACCAGGAGGGAGCCTAGAAGAACTGGTCTTCTCCTGCTGAGCTGGGCTGGGCTCCTCAGATGGAGGGAGCTCATGGCAACCCAGCAGCCCTGATAGAGAGACAGCTGTGCCCAGGAGCAGCTCCTCTGCCAAGCACACAGGGCTGGGGACACTGCCTGGAGGCACCGAGGGGAGACCTGTGAGGCTGAGAGAGCTGATGGATGCTGAGAGCTCACTGCAGGAGAGAGGTAAAGAGACTTTGCTTTGAATTTTCTGCTCTTGTGGACTGGGTGGGATGTGGGAGCTGAGCTTTTCTTGATAACTTTGCAGAAGGCAGTGCAAACTCATTGGTCATGAGGACTTGTCAGAGCATCTCCTGAGCCCTGCACACACAGAGGTTCCCTGGGCAGTGCCCTGATGCCAGGAGGGGTCTGCAGAGCAGAGCTGAGCACAGGGCAGGTTGGATGAGGTCTGTGAGCACAGAGCAGGAGGTGACATGGGCAAAGAGCAGCAGCTGCAGGGACAGCTCCAGGCAGCAGAGACATTGTCAGGGAGGGAGCAGGAGCTGCTCCCAGCAATGCCCTGGCAGTGGGGATTTGGTACCTCCCTGACATCCCCCGCAGTGCAGACACATTCTCACAGCCATCCCCTGGTTTCTGCCACCCAGCACAGACTCTGAGCCCAGACTTCCAGGGTTTCAGGATAAGTCTTCTCCTTGGCAGCCCAACCTCCAGTGAGGAGAAACCCCTGAGTGCCTGTCTGTCTGTCCCTGTCCTTCCAGCCTTGGTTAGGAGCATTTCTTGCTGTTTCCCTTCCTGTCCTTGCTGCCTTTGTCCAACCATTACCTGGGCTCTGGGAATTCCCATTGATGAGGCTGGCACTGAGCTGACCCTCACTCAGGAGGAGCTGAGATTCTCCTTGAGTAGGATGAGACTGAAGGAGCCTGTAAGGCTCAGGACATTCCCACCCAAGGTAACAACGCTTATAGAGCCTGACTTCAATGCATGTCTCTACAGTCCTCCACCTTCAAAACTCATAAACTGCACTAATAGCTCCAAAGCAAAATGTGTGAGGGATGAAAAAGTTCCTGGCCTGAAACCTTCCCATGTAGACTAAAAACAGGACCACTCATTTTGTGTGTCAGCAAGTGCCTGACTTCAGTTTTGGGCTCTATCAGAATCCACCAACAATTATGATAAATATCCACCAGTTCCACCAAAAAAAAGCACCATTAACCGTGGGGCTGAGGGTGTTCCTTGTCAAGGGAACAGTTGTAAGAATGCCTGATGTCATTTTCAGAAATTGCAAAAAATATTCCTAAAAGAACTCTTGCCTTAAATCTCACTGAGCCTTTTTCTCTCCGGACAGGTCTCCACGCTTGAAGGCAGCAGATGCCCAACAGCAGCTCCATCAGCCAGTTCCTCCTCCTGGCCTTTGCAGACACACGGGAGCTGCAGCTCCTGCACTTCTGCCTCTTCCTGGGCATCTACCTGGCTGCTCTCCTGGGCAATGGCCTCATCATCCTCACCATAGCCTGGGACCAGCGCCTCCACACCCCCATGTACTTCTTCCTCCTCAACCTCTCTGTTCTTGACCTGTGCTGCATCTCCACCACTCTTCCCAAATCCATGGCCAATTCCCTGTGGGACACCAGGGCCATTTCCTACACAGGATGTGGGGCTCAGCTCTTTTTCTTTCTATTTTTGATCTCCACAGAGTTCTGTCTTCTGACTGTCATGGCCTATGACCGCTACGTTGCCATCTGCCACCCCCTGCACTACGGGACCCTCCTGGGCAGCAGAGCTTGTGTCCACATGGCAGCAGCTGCCTGGGCCAGTGGGTTTCTCTATTCTCTGCTGCACACAGCCAGTACATTTTCCCTGCCCCTCTGCCATGGCAATGCTGTTGACCAGTTCTTCTGTGAAATCCCCCCGATCCTCAAGCTCTCCTGCTCACATGCCTACCTCAGGGAAACTGGACTCATTGTGTTCAGTGCCTGTTTAGCTTTTGTGTGTTTTGTGTTCCTTGTGGTGTCCTATGTGCAGATCTTCAGGGCTGTGCTGAGGATCCCCTCGCAGCAGGGACGGCACAAAGCCTTTTCCACCTGCCTCCCTCACCTGGCTGTGGTCTCCCTGTTTGTCATCACTTCCTTCTTTGCCTACCTGAAGCCCCCCTCAGTCTCCTGTTTATATTTGGACCTGGTAGTGTCGTTTCTTTACTCAGTGTTTCCACCAGCAGTGAACCCTCTCATCTACAGCATGAGGAACCAGGAGCTCAAGGATGCCATGGGAAAACTGATGACTGGATGTTTCTAAGCAGCAACAAACTCTGATCTTCTGCATATTGCTGACCATGTAACCCACATTTGCACCAGTCTGTATTTAGTAGGTTTTTTACTTTTTTATTTGGTTTTTATTTTCTTAGTTTGTCTAATCTATAATAACATGCTCTACATCCATCCCATTCCCAATGCAGTATCTCCTGCTCTTGTGTGACCCAGACACTGTATTATGACTGGCTTGTCGCGACGGAGGGAAGACTTGGACACTTGATGCAAGTGATCATTCATGTCATATGTTTTGAGTTTGATCTATAAATTTTTGAATGCTGAGTGATCAGACAGATTCCTGCAGCACCTGTCATGAGACAGCAACAAAATTCAAGTGCTGCACAATTCTGTAGCTAAGTACTTTAATACCTTTGTGATTGTATTTGCTTGCTTCGCCAATCAGGAGTGTCAGGAGTGCAGGTAACATCAGCCTCACATTTATGTACAGGCATCTATTGTAGTCTGTGATCTTGGGCTGTGCAGAAATCATCATTTCCCTAATTTTCATTTACCACAAACACACATGCATATATCAAAAACTGTTAGATGGTTCAAAATGTCCTGCAGCAAAACTGATAGTCCACCGTGGCTGCAGTTGCAAAACTTGACTTCAGTTACTGTGATCAGGGTCCCGAGTTGGTTCATGCGGGCTCGATTTCTTCTGGATCCACAGCTTTATCCACTTGGTTCCCATATCTGTAATGACACAGGCAGATCTCCTTCCCGTAGTTAGTACCCGTAACTTCATTTCTTAGGAATACCTTTTATTATTCTTTTTGTTCCCTTTTAAACCTCCTGCATGTTTCAACATTGGAGGTACCAAACCTCTCCCCCGTTTTTATTTTGTAAAGCAAACGCTTGAGAGTTTGATTCACGTTCCACTACAGCCTGAGCTGCAGGCAAGTGTGGTGTCCCTGTACCATAGGTTGGTATTGCTTATGTGATATGTTCTGGTACCAGAGCACACTCGGCACTGAATGTTCACTAGATTTTCTGGTTTGTGCAGTAGCAGTACAAGCCCTTTAAATTCAGCAACCAACAAGTGGTATTGTCGTGGAAGTGTAAAAATTCTTACAACTTCTGAGCTTCTGCAATGCAGCAGCTCATGTCGGTGCTGCCAGCCTGTCTGCTCTCTGATTTCTCTCTGCTAGATCTTGAGTCAGCCAGTTGGTTCAGTGTGGCTGTAAATATGGGTAATAAAAATACTGATGCATAATACCATGCAATGAGCAAAATGAGTTAATATCTCTAAGCAACTTTTGAGCGTTAGTTATCAATCTGTCAGTCCAAATATTTCCATACTGGCTCCTTTTGAATTTTCTATAGACCAATTTGTAACGCCTTGCTTTTTAAATGCACTGTTAAGTGATGAATCAAACTTCCAACGTTCAAGTTTTTTCCCACAATCAATCATGTAATGATAAAAGATTAAACAAGGATTGCATTTTTCATACTGGAGCAAGCATCCAATCTACATAATTTTGGCACCTAGTTGGTGAATTTTTATGCTTTGAGGGAGCACACCCAGTGATACCCTTTTCCCGGTTTATTTTGTTTATAGTAGGGACTGAAAAGCAGTTTTTCCTAGTTAGAATGTAACAGCATACCGAAAAATCCCAATCTTTCAAGAATTTGGCATGTTCCACAGACTTGTGGAAGGCTTGATATGACCCTTAGTTAGTCAGTTGCTCCCATTGTTAAATTCTGTACACTGATCAACCCAAATAGACATGTCTGTTTTGCAGGTTAAAATTTTTTAAGTAAGCTGCTCACTTTCAAGGGTCACTAACAAAATCTTTTTCCTTAGTAACTAAACTTGCTCTCAGTTGGAGAAACGCATCCCTGAATCTACAGCATATACAAAGAAATACTGAAAACCAATTTATCTGACAAATTACATTGCAAGACGCGAATCCATTCTGTTTGGGGGGGGGGGAAGGGGAGGGGAAGGGGGCGGAAGGGGGGGCCACTGCGCTGTCATCATGCTTCCTTCACCTCCCCTTTTCTCCACCACCCGCTCATCCCCACATAAATTCTCCCTGGTATTTACCACGATTGTGTAGGAATAGGAATCGAAATACCCTGATTTCACCGTTTTTCCCGTACTGACACCACCTTACGTGTCCAGTCTCCGACGAGCCGTCTCTGTGTCCCTGAGCCGATGGTTGTTGAAGCCGATACTTGTCCTTCTCCGTAGGATTGTTGTTCCTGTCCTAAGGTTTCTTGTCCGGTGGTTTAGTCGATGATTCTTTGTGTCCATAGTTTTCATCTCCGTAGTTTTAGGGTGGGTGGATGGGCAATTCTGCAAACCCTTTAACAGCAGGCTGTGCTGTTGCCCGCTCTGTGTCCATGTTTACTAGCTTTTCAAGGACAAGACGAAGCTGCTCATGGCGGTTAACATTTTCAACTGCGTCACAGGGTGTTTCAGGCTCAGTAAAAGTTAGAGGTGAACAGATATCAAAGGCAGTCAGTTGTACGTTTGTTTCCACATTTTTTCCTTCCAAATGTATAATAGTGGAGGGGCTTCGCATACCTTGATGGCAGATTTATGCGTACTAATTCTTTCTATTCTGACAGATTTACCACTTTGCTCTGATAACACGGCATTATTGCTTCCTATGGCGAGGTACCTGGTACTTCACTGTAACACTCTGCATGTTTAAAAACCATATCTGGATTTGTGAAAAAACCCCTTGCTACTCCATACGCTAAAAGTCCCAGGTAACTTCTTCCTATAGTTTATCCCTGAATGCTCCGCTTTTCTAAAAAGCATTTGAGCAAATCATACCCCGCTTGTCTATCCATACCTTCTCAGCCGGCCGGGGTCTCTCCCCTCGACTTTTGCGTGGGGATCTCCCTTATGCCTCGGAGCTGTCGCAGCCTCTGTCAGACCTCTGCGGCGCGTGGCCGGCGGCAACCTCTTGGGTGCTCCCGGGCGCGGGGGAACTCGCTTTAACCCCTTTGGGTGCTCTCGGTGGTAACCCCTTTGAGTACTCCCAGACGGAGGAACTCGTTAACCCCGAAGGGTCCTCCCAGACACTCTTTAACCCCGCAGGGTCTTCGCAGACATGGGATGCCCGTCCGTCTCCCCTTATTCGCCTCCTGCGCTGCTTTACAGGACCGGTACCCGGACTCCGCCGCACGATGCGTCACCCTCTTTTTGGTCAGGGTCCCTGTTCGGGCGCCATTTGTCGCGACGGAGGGAAGACTTGGACACTTGATGCAAGTGATCAGCAAGCTCCGTTTATTGAATAGTACAGCAGTCTTTTATAATAACTCTAATTAGCTCATTACATATTGAAAAAGCCAAGCTTATTATTGGGTATTATTTTTAAGGTTAGTCCAGCCCTTAATTCTTTATGTGTGATCAACCAAATCCTCCTGTTCTCACGCCTGGACAGAAAGGCATCTTGCTGTTTGCAACTTAGGTATCCAGGAATAGAACATCCTGGCCATATCAGCAGCTAGGTTAGCTGTGTACGATGCCTCCCAAATTCCAGCTCAGACAGATGTTTCATGTCTGTGTGGCCTTTGTTAGTTAACCATTCCGCAACACCCAGGTTTAACTCTTTCACCTTCCTTATGTGTTTCCACCTCTCATGATGACACAGACAGGCCTAAGGACATCCTTTCAGCAGACTAGATGGACATACACACTTCACTTTGTTCACAGGTTTCCACCTCCCCTTGCCCCTTTCTCATTCAGCTGTTGCTCAGCTCTCTGGTGTCTGCTTTGAGATTCAGAGAGCTGGAAAACATCCCATCTTTCAGCAGTCTCATGAACTGTTCTGTCAGAAGGTCAGTGTGTTGATAAGTGACCTTTCTCTGTATCTGATCCAAACTGTTCTGGGAGAGAATCTCCTCTGGAAGCTGACCCCCTTCACACGCTGCTTGGCCATAGCAGGCAGCTGAGGAGAGAGATGTCATGGGGATTAAAGTGTCTCATGTGTAACTGCTGTTTGTTGTCAGAGAAATCTGTCCCTGCCTGTGAGCACAGGTGATGGGAGGAAAAGTGTTGGGAGCCCCAGGAGGCCAGTGAGGGAGCTGCTGGGCTTGGGGAAGAGCAAGGTTCTGCAGACAGGGTTGGATCTCCAGAGACTGCTTTTCCTGCCCGTCCAGATCTCCTCAGGAGACCCATACCCATCACAGGATGCTGCTGTCACTTCTATAAACTGAGTTACTGAACATTACTGAACTGGCTGGCAGGGAAGGGAAGAATAATAAAGTTCCCAAGGTTCAGGATGAAATGATTAGTGATCTACTTGGCCAGTCAGATACCCACAAGTCAATGGGGCCAGATGGGATCCACCCCAGGGTGCTGAGAGAGCTGTCAGATGTGCTTGCCAAACCCTGCCCATGATCTATCAGCAATCCTGGCAGACTGGGGAAGTTCCACTCAACTGGAGCCTGGCAGATGTTGCACCCATAGACAGGAAGGTTTGGAAGGAGTGACGTACGGACATCGACTCTATAACTGGACAGTTATACAGTAGGGATGTTTAGTGCGCAGATGCACGGGGGATCGCTCCACCACAGAGGTGCATCCCGAGGCAGCAAACCGTCCACACATTGATACAATAAAACAATGAATATTCAATTAATGCCTATACATATTCATCACCTGAACCCACCTACTCTCTCTTCCCATGCTAATGAGCTTATCAGTCCTTGGCGCTTGCGCAGATCCTTCCAAAAATTGTGGGCAGGGGTCTCCGGAACATGGGCGGTGGTCCTTGGGATGAAGGCCATGGGTCTTCCTCATGATGTTCTTTTCACCTTCGCGTGGAATGCGATGATCTTGCAAGCTTGCCCGTCTTCTTGTCAGCTTGGGTTAACTTATGTCCTTGTTAGCCATCTGGTCTTCCCGAGCAAGGACTTTTATGGACATGTTCGTGATGGGTATCATCCTGTTCTTGAGTTCCTGTTCCCTACAATCACTCCCTTGAGATAATACAAGGTCTTTTATTCCTCCCTACAATCAAGTCTCTGTAATGAGAAACAGGACTCCTCCCCCTTAGCTGTTTCTTTAAAATATGCAATTACCTGACTTAAATTCTCTGAGTATTCCTTTAAGTATAGAGATACGGCTGCGTTTAGCTTATCCTTTCTATTTCTATATGGCCCCATATAGCACTTCAAGGGATGCTGCTAGGGCTTGGGGGTTACAAGTCGTGGTAGCAGTCTGGGTTCAGGCAAACTCAAAGCCCTGGTGAGAGTTTCTGTTTTGTGCTCAGGGTAGGGCTAAGGGTAAGAGGTCCCCCTTTATGGTTTGGGATCACGGTGAGGCTCAGGGTAAGGGTTTGTGATTCTGCTTAGAGCTTCTTGGAATTGATTTCTGGGCTGCTCAGCTTTGTGGCTTAGGGGATTGGGGTAGGGCTAGAAGTAAGGGCCAAGGCTAGCTTGTAAAGAGCAGGGATCAAGTGTTGTCCCTTCCACATGCTTCTCCCTTGTCCTTCCCCATGGTCCCTTCACTCTTGGCTGAAGCTCTCAGGCATCTCAAGCACCTCACAATGTTACTTCTCACCAACCAGCTTCCTCCAGCAGAAGTATCATCACCAGCAACTCTCCAGCAATGCCACCTTGGTCTTCATCTTCCTCTTGCCCCAAACCTCATCTCCCTGGCCTTTCCTTCACAATCCCTGTCCTCATTGTAGCTCTTTAGGAATCATGAGTTACATTGTGGAGAAGGGTTGAAGGTGTGGGGAGGGTGGCTTCAGCATTAGGGATTGCTTAAGCCTCAGGCATCTGGTGAGGGTTTCAACTATGGCATTAGAGTAGGGTGAGAGATGAGAGCTCCAGGTTAGGTGACAGGATTAGGATACAGGAAGAGGTCGAGGGTGATCTGGGCAGTGCCAGGTTGGAAGAGACAGGGCGTGTAGGCACTCTGTGAGCTTCCAACCTCATGGTGACCAGAGAGTAACCTCAGCTGCTGATGACCAAAAGCCTCCCCATTTCACTGGGCATTGGACGACCCCTGGGCCCTGTGGTGTGACAGGACACATCCAAGGGCTCCATGACACAGGCCGTCTGTATCTTCTCACTTTGTCATCCTGAATTGCTCCCTCTGATTTCCTGCTCTAATCAGCATTTAGGGAGGCATGTGTCAATTTTCTGAAGGAGTTTCATCACCCACAGCCCTTAGCAGCTTCTCCTAAACCTCCAGGAATCTGCATTCCTCCACACTCAGTGACTTTCCCCTGGGAGCTTGTTAGCATGCAGCCACTATAATCACTTTATTCTGGTTATCAGAAGATCCTCTGGTTCAATATCAATTGGAGAAAGCTCCTGTCACTTCTGTAAACTGAAAAACTAAAGAACCTGAAAATATTAAAACCTCTTTTATTTATTTTTTTTTTAAATTAAGTAATTAATTGCTCATTGAAATCTTCCACTCTGAGTGCTGAAACTTCTCCAATTAGCTGTACAAGCCTTGAAACCATGAAGAAAATTATAAGAAGACACATAGCTTGTTAGGGATTCTTCAATTTTAATGAGCCCCATGGTGTATTTGGTGCTGATTCCATGAACTGCAGATACTGTGAGGAGCTTGAAGCAGTCTCTCCAAGAGTTAAGGTCAGAAGAAGCAGCTCAAGTATTAGTTAGAGTGTTAATTGGCCCCACTGAGGCCCATTACTGACAAAGCCTGCTCATGGATGGGTTAGAGCAGAAAATTGGAGGCTGTGATTAAAGGTAGACTGATGCACTCTGCAGGTGGACCTGATGCTGAGTAAAAACTTGATGTATTTTATCAAGCAGAAGAGCCAGCCCCTCAGAAGTGGGACTCTGCCCCCTGCCCTGCCCCAGGGCTCTTCCTGGGCCAGTGTCACACGGGGTGTGTGATGCAGAGTGTGGTACCACAGCTCCCAGCATCCTGAGGGGCTGCAAGGAAGCAATGAGGTCCTGGTTCCCTGCGATTAGTATGGGTGGTGGTTTAGGCCTGGCTGGAGGCCAGATGCCCACCAAAGTTAGTCTATCACTCCAAGGACCACTGCCCATGGTCAGAAGACCTTTGCCCACAATTTTTGGAAGGATCTGCGCAAGTAGGAAAGACTGATAAGCTAATTAGCATGTGAAGGGAGAGTAGGCGGGTTTAGGGGATGGAGATGGACAGGCGACACTAAACTATTCCTTGTTTCCTTGGATGAATACGGGACGGTTTGCTGCCTGGGGATGCACGCTTGTGGTGGAGCGATCCCCCGTGCATCTGTGCGCCATAAACATACCTACTGCATAACCTTCCAGTCATAGAGTCAATGTCCAGACGTCACAGGAAACCAGGGTGGGGAGACCCAGGTGTGCCGGGAACCCGGGGTGCCTGCAAACTGTACGGAGTGCTGGGAAACCAGGGTACTGGGCAATTGTGGGCTCAGGAAACCGGTGTCCTGGAAAATCAGTGCCCCAGGAAACCAGCGGCCTGGGAAAACAGTGGCCAAAAACCCAGGAGCTCGTGGAAACCAGGGTGCCGGGAAACCGGGGTTCTGTAAATTCAGTGACCTGGGAAACCAGGGGCGTGGATAACCTGGGTCTTGGGAAACTGGGAGCATGAGAAACAAGGGTGCTGGGAAACTAGAGGCACAGGAAACCAGAGGTGTGAGAACCTATGGGCCTGAGAAACTAGGGGTGCAGGAGCCATGGTTCTGGGAAACCAGTGTGCTGGGAAACTAGGGACGTGCAATACTGCAGGGGTGGGGAGATACCGGTGTGCTGGGAAACTGTGGTCCTGGAAAACAAGGGGCACAGGAAACCATTGGCACGGGAACAAGGGGGCATGAGAAACTACGGGCGTGGGTAATCGTTTTGCCAGGAAACGGGTGTGCTAGGAAAGTGGGGGCACAGGGAACTGGGATGGGGAAATGCCAGTGTGCTAGACAGTTGGGGGCGCGGGAAACTGGGGTGCCAGTAAACTGGTTTGTAGGGTAAATGGGGGCCCAGGAAACTGGGATGGCGAGACCCCGGTGTGCAAGGAAACTGGGCGCACAGAAACCAGGCTCCTGGGAAATTGGGGTGTTGGGCAACTGGGGGCACGGGAAACTGGCATCCTGGAAAATCAGTGCCCTGGGAAACTAGTGGACCCAGGAAACTAGGGCCCAAGAAACCAGGCGCTCATGCAACCCTAGAGTGCTAGGACACTGGCATGACTGGACAAAAGGGTCATGGGAAAATGGGGACTTCGGAACCTAGTGGCATGGGAATCACGAGGTGCAGGAAAACCGGAGCATGGGAAAGTAGAAGTGCTGGTAAACGGGGTGAGCAGGAAACTGGCATCCTGGAAAATCAGTGCCCTGGGAAACTGGGGACCCAGGAATTGGGGTGGCGAGACTCTAGAGTGCTAGGCAACCGGAGGTGCTCAGAAACAGGGTGCTGGGAAACCAGGGTGCTGGGAAACCGGTGTCCTGTAAATTCAGTGACCTGGGAAAACAGCGATGTGGGAAAACTGGGTCCTGGGAAACTGGGGGCATGAGAAACCAGGGTGCTGGGAAACTAGGGGCACAGGAAAGCAGTGGCACAGGAACCTGTTGGCGTGGGAAACAAGGGGTGCGGGAAAATGGGTTGCACATGATACCGGGCTGCTGGGAAAACAGTGTGAATGGAAAAAAGGTGTGCAGGAAACTGGGGGCATGGGAAACCAGTGGCACAGAAACTGGCATCCTGGAAAATCACTGCACCGGAAAACCAGTGACCAAGGAAACCAGGGCCCCAGAAAACAGGGGTTGTGGAAACCAGGGTGCTAGGAAAACTGGATCCTGTAAATTCGGTAACCCAGGAAACCAGGGGTGTGGGAAACCTGGGTCCTGGGAAACAGGGGCATGAGAAACCAGGGTATTGGGAAACTAGTGGAGTTAGGAAAACAGTGGCACTGGAACAAGGGGGCGTGGGAAGCTAAGTGTGCAAGAAAATGGATTTCCGGGAAACCAGGGTGCTAGGAAACTGGGGGTGCAGGAAACGGGGGTGAGGAGACACTGTTTTTCTAGGAAACCATGGTTCTGTCAACCTGGGCATGCAGGAAACCAGTGACATGGGAAACTGGGGAAGCATTCAACCAGGAGTGTGGGGAACCAGGGTGCTGGGCAACTGGAGGCGTGGGAAACTGGTGTGATGGAAAATCAGTGCCCCGGGAAAACAGCGGCCCAGGAAATCAGGGCCCAAGAAACCAAGAGCTCATGGAAACCAGGGTGCTGGGAAACAGGGGTCATGTAAATTCAGTGACCTGGGAAACAAGGGGAGTGGGAAACCTGGGTCCTGGGGGACTGAGGGGATGAGAAACCAGGATGCTGTGAAATTAGGGGCGTGGGAAACCAGTGGTGAGGGAACCTGGGGGCATGAAAAACTAGGGGTGCTGGAACTGTGTTGCCAGGAAACCGGTATGCCAGTAAACTGGGGGGGATTGGTAGACACTGGTTTGCTGTGAAACCAGGGGCCCGGAAAATGAGGGGCGCAGGAAACCAGTGGCACGAGAACCAGGAGGCATGGGAAACTAGGGGTGCAGGAAATCGGGATGCCAGGAAACTGAAGTGCTAGGAAACTTGGGGCGCAGGATCCAGGGTGGCAAGACCGTGGTGTGCTAGGCAACTAGGGGCAAGCAAAACCAGGGTGCCAGAAAACCTGTGTGCCAAGCAACTGGGAGGCAGGAAACTGGCATCCTGGAAAATCAGTGCCCTGGGAAACCAGTGGCCCAGGAAATCAAGGTCCAAGAAAGCAAGTGCTTGTGGAAACCAGGGTGCCAGGCAACAGGGGTCCTGTAAATTCGGTGACCTGGAAAACAAGGTGCATGTGAACCCTGGGTTCTGGAAAACAGAGGCCATGAGAAACCAAGGTGCTGGGGAACTAGGGGCGTGGGAAACCAGTAGCGTGGGAACCTGTTGGCGTGGGAAACAAGGGGCACAGGAACCGGGGTGCCGGGAAACAGGAGCCTGGGAAACTAGATGTGCCAGCAAAGTGGGCACGCAGGAAATCAGCATCCTGGAAAGTCAGTGTCCCAGGAAACCGGGGGCCAAGGAATGAGGGTGGTGAGACCCAGGAGTGCTAGGCAACTGGGGGCACCAGAAACTGGGGTGCTGGGAAACTAGGGTGCCAGGAAAGTGGGGCGTGGGTAACCATGGACCTGGAAAATCGGTGCCCCCTGAAACCAGCTGCCCAAGAAACCAGGGCCTCATGGAAACCAGCGTGCTGGGAAACCATTCAGTGACTCAGGAAACTTAGGTCATGGGAAACTGGGGTCATGATAAACCAGGGCGCTGGGAATCTAGGGGTGCGGGAAACCAGTTGGACGGGAACCTGGAGGCCCAGGAAACCAGCATCCTGGAAAATCAGTGCCTCAGGAAACCAGGGCCCAAGAAACCAGAGGGTCATGGAATCTGGGGTGCCAGGAAACCAGGGTCATGTAAAGTCAGTGACCTGGGAAACTTGGGCTGTGGAAAACCTCGGTCCTGGGAAACTGGGGTCATGAGGAACCACGGTGCTGGGAAACGAGGGCAGTGGAAAACCAGTGCTGTGGGAACCTGGGGCTGTGGGAAACCAGGTCATAATATGGACTGGGGTTAGTGCATTCGTGATGCCAGCACAGTAGAAGAGTAATGTCTGGATCACCCTGGCCAATGTTACGGGTCAGGGTTCCATTTGCCTGGCAACAGCATCACAGGAGAACCTGTTTTCAGAGCTCAGGCTCATCGTTCTGCCTGTGGACACATGGGCAAAGCCCATCAAAGAGCCCAACCTGTGTGCAACCCCCCAGCCCTGCGCGGACAATTGGGACGGGGATTTGCCCACTTGCCACAAGTGACAGAAGAACCCCAAGAGTTGGAATTGCTGGGATCAGGGACAATGGACACCTGAGTGATGTGGGATTATAATTAGAATATAATTCAAATGGGACAAAATGTTACTGCTGCTTTGTCAGTTTCTCAAAATGCTACTGCATGGTGTGATTATACCTCCAACAAGGTATCAAGGTCTCTTAATGGTCCTGTTGCTTTACCTAGAGGGGTACTGCTGTCTGTAATCAAGGCTGGGTTAAGTGTTTTGGTAGTTATTGTAGTTGTGTTACTAACGTTGCTCTGTATTATCTCTCTGCTGCAAAGGGCCCTGCAGTGGAGGATCAAGGGGATTTTTGTAGCACAACTACAAAAAGGGGGAGTTGTGGGGGACTGTGGCAGGCCCATAGACCCCTTGGTTGAGAATATAGAGCTTGGCCTTGAAGATACTAAAGTGTAGCCTAGAGAAAGAGGAAGGGTAGGACATCCAGAGAAGTAAACCATTGTAAGGAATTTGCTGACTGCAGAGGAAGGAACCTGGCAAGAGATAAACCTTGTGAGTGAAGTTAAACATGTCAACCAACTGCATGACAGCATATACCTGAGAGACCATTAGCACAAGGACACGTGTAGCAGAATCATATAAAAATGAGGATCCAGAAATAAATCGGGTTCTTTTTGCTTGTGCACCAGGAGACCTCTTGTATGTGTGGTTTGTCCATCTCAACAGTGACAGGGTTCAACAAGGCCAAGTGCTGGGTCCTGCACTTTGCTCACAAGAACCCCAGGCAGTGCTGCAGGTCTGGGTCAGAGTGGCTGGAGAGCTCCCTAGAGGAGAAGGACCTGGGGGTGTTAGTGGACAGCCAGATGAAGATGAGCCAGCACTGTGCCCAGGTAGCAAAAAAGGCCCATAGCATCCTGGCCTGGATCAGGAATAGTGTGAGGAGCAGGAGTAGGGAAGGGATTTTCCATTATACTCAGCTCTGGTGAGGCCACACCTGGAGTACTGGGTCCAGTCTTGGGCCCCTCACTACATGAAGGATGTTGAGATGCTGGAGTGTGTCCAGAGATGGGCAGCAAAGCTGGAGAAGGGTTTGGAGCACAAGTCCTGTGAGGAGTGGCTGAGGGAACTGAGGCATTTTAGTCTTGAGAAAAGGAGGCTGAGGGGAGACCTTATTGCTCTCTACATCGAGCTACAAGTGGGTGTAGAGAGGTGGGGGCTGCTCTCTTATCTCAGATAACAAGCAATAGGATGGGAAAAATCACCTGCTCGAGCAGGTGGAGGCACCTGAAGGAGGCTGAGACCTCATAGGCAGCCTGTGCTGGAGCAGGTTTGCTGTCAGGGCTGTGGAGGACCCACGCTGGAGCAGTGTGTTGCTGAAGGACAGCACCCCATTGAAGTGACCCAGACTGGAGCAGTTGGTGATGATCTGAAGCTCTGTGGGAAGGATTCCTGTTGGAGTTCTAGGCTACAGCAATGATCATTAAACTCTTGCCCAGAAGGGCAGACAGGTTCTATCTTTTATGATATATATGATCTGTTCTGGATGGTGGTTTCCACTTCCCTCGAGTGCAGAGCAGAGATTTATAGATTTGTTTCTCCTGATTTTGTTCTTCTGAAACACCAAAAAATGTCCAAATGCTCACCTAAACCCCTTCCTGTCACAGGGGAAAAGTCCCCTCCACATCCCTGCCTGGGGCTCCTGTCTCATGGGGAGACAAGGAAAAATGATTCTGCTGCCCAGCTCTGGTTTGATCAGGAGAAAGGACTCTGCTGGACAGAAGGATTTCTCCCCAGCTGAGGGAGGGAACATCAGAGATGAGATCATAGAGAGGTTCCCATGAGGCCTGAGACACCAGGAGAGAGATTAGAAGAACTGGTCTCCTTGGGTGGAGGGAGCTCATGGACACCTGGCAGCACTGCAGAGAGACAGCTCTGGGCAGGAGCAGCTGCTCTGCCAAGCACACAGGGCTGGGGACACTGCCTGGAGGCACCGAGGGGAGACCTGTGAGGCTGAGAGAGCTGATGGATGCTGAGAGCTCACTGCAGGAGAGAGGTAAAGAGACTTTGCTTTGAATTTTCTGCTCTTGTGGACTGGGTGGGAAGTGGGAGCTGAGCTTTTCTTGATAACTTTGCAGAAGGCAGTGCAAACTCATTGGTCATGAGGACTTGTCAGAGCATCTCCTGAGCCCTGCACACACAGAGGTTCCCTGGGCAGTGCCCTGATGCCAGGAGGGGTGTGCAGAGCAGAGCTGAGCACAGGGCAGGTTGGATGAGGTCTGTGAGCACAGAGCAGGAGGTGACATGGGCAAAGAGCAGCAGCTGCAGGGACAGCTGCAGGCAGCAGAGACATTGTCAGGGAGGGAGCAGGAGCTGCTCCCAGCAATGCCCTGGCAGTGGGGATTTGGTACCTCCCTGACATCCCCCACAGTGCAGACACTTTCCCACAGTGACCCCCTGGTTTCTGCCACCCAGCACAGACTCTGAGAACAGACTTCCAGGGTTTCAGGATAAGTTTCCAGCACAACCCCCAGTGAGGAGAAACTCCTGAGTGCCTGTCTGTCTGTCCCTGTCCTTCCAGCCTTGGCTGCAGCATTTCTTGCTGTTTCCCTTCCTGTCCTTGCTGCCTTTGTCCCACCATTACCTGGGGCTCTGGGCATTCCCGTTGATGGGGCTGGCACTGAGCTGACCCTCACTCAGCAGGGAGCTGAGATTCTCCTTGAGTAGAATGAGACTGCAGGAGGGCTTTGGAGCTCTGCCCTGGGACACTGGATTCCTCAGCTCCCTGCAGGGTCCAGAGCAGCTCTCCCCACTCTGCACTCAGGGGAAGGTTTTCCTGGCACTGCAGCAGCAATGTCAGGGAGTTCTGACAGAACAAACCCTCCTCAGCTACAGGCAGGAGAAAACCAAAGCTCCAAAGCTCTGCTCTGCCCTGGGGTGAAACTGGAGTGACAGTGCTGAAAAGCTCCTTCCTCTCCACAGGGGATTTAGTCTGAGATCACACCATCCTTCTATTGACTGACTGCTGCCAGGCAGGAAGGAATTCTGAAATGCCTAGAGCTAAAAGCAATTCTATTTTGTGTCCAATACAGAACAGAAATCCTAAAAGAGACCTGCCAAATGTCCTCCTGAATACAGAGAGAATTCCCTGTAAATTGGAAGAGGTTTTCCTTACATCATTTTGTGGCTCTACTAGTGTCCTCCTTTAAACATTCTAATTGTACAGCAATTGCTCCCAAATAAATCTGTGAAGGCTGAATGATGTTCCTGACCTGAAACCTCCCCAGGTAGCCCACATGCAGCCCTGGTAATTATGGGGCCAAGAGCATTCCTAGCAAAGGAAATGGTCCTAACAGTGCCTGACCTCATTTTGGTGCTCTACCAGAGTCCAACTTCAAAACTCCAAAACAAAAGGTGGAGGGATGAAAGAAGTTGCTGGCCTGAAACCTCCCCATGCAGACTACAGACAGGACACTAATTTCAGGGCTCAGGGCTTTCCCTTCCAAGGGATCAGTTCTAACAGTGCTTGACTTCATTTTCGGGCTCTATCACAATACACCTACAAATATGATAAACATCCACCAATTCAACTGGGGAGAAAGTTGTGAGGGCTGGAAGATGTTCCTGGCATGAAATGTCCTTAGGGATTGGACAAGAAGCTCCAGTAACCTTGAGGCTCAGGGTGTTCCTTGACAAGGGAACGGTCATAAGAGTACCTGATGTCATTTTCTGAAAGTGCAAGAAATATTCCTCAAAGAAGAGTTGCCTCAATTCTCACTGTGCTTTTTCCTCCTTGGACAGGTCTCCACACTTGACAGCAGCAGATGTCCAACAGCAGCTCCATCAGCCAGTTCCTCCTCCTGGCCTTTGCAGACACACGGGAGCTGCAGCTCCTGCACTTCTGCCTCTTCCTGGGCATCTACCTGGCTGCTCTCCTGGGCAATGGCCTCATCATCCTCACCATAGCCTGGGACCACCACCTCCACACCCCCATGTACTTCTTCCTCCTCAACCTCTCTCTTACTGACCTTGGCTGCATCTCCACCACTCTTCCCAAATCCATGGCCAATTCCCTGTGGGACACCAGGGCCATTTCCTACACAGGATGTGGGGCTCAGCTCTTTTTCTTTCTATTTTTCCTCTCCACAGAGTTCTGTCTTCTGACTGTCATGGCCTATGACCGCTACGTTGCCATCTGCCACCCCCTGCACTACGGGACCCTCCTGGGCAGCAGAGCTTGTGTCCACATGGCAGCAGCTGCCTGGGCCAGTGGGTTTCTCAATGCTGTGCTGCACACAGCCAATACATTTTCCCTGCCCCTCTGCCATGGCAATGCTGTTGACCAGTTCTTCTGTGAAATCCCCCAGATCCTCAAGCTCTCCTGCTCACATGCCTACCTCAGGGAAACTGGACTCATTGTGTTCAGTGCCTGTTTAGTTTTTGGGTGTTTTGTGTTCCTTGTGGTGTCCTATGTGCAGATCTTCAGGGCTGTGCTGAGGATCCCCTCGCAGCAGGGACGGCACAAAGCCTTTTCCACCTGCCTCCCTCACCTGGCTGTGGTCTCCCTGTTTGTGAGCACTGGCACGTTTGCCTACCTAAAGCCCCCCTCAATATCTTCCCTAATTCTGGACCTGCTATTGACATTTCTTTACTCAGTGTTTCCACCAGCAGTGAACCCCCTCATCTACAGCATGAGGAACCAGGAGCTCAAGGATGCCCTGTGGAAACTGATGACTGGATGTTTCTAAGCAGCAACAAACTGCTCATCTTCTGCATATTGCTGGCCATGTAACCCAAGTTTGGACCAGTCTGTAGTTAGTATGTTTTTTACTTGTTGTATTTGGCATTTTTTTTCTTCCTTGCTTTTCTAATCTATAATAACATGCTCTACCTTCATCCCATTACCAATGCTGTAACTCCCAGTCTTTTGTGACCCAGACACTGCATAATGACTGGCTGTGCTCTCTTTGCATCAGGTCTGCATCCAAAGGGCCACATTTTTTTCCTTCCTTTTCCTTTTCTTTCTTTTTATATTTCCCTTACACTTATAAAAAATTTACATGAACATTTTTCATCAGCTGAATCACTTCAGTACTTCTCTGCAATGGCAATGCTTTCCCACCATGACAGAATGGGAATTTCCAGGATTGGTACCCATGGCAGCACAAGAAATACTCACCTTCCCCTGTGCCTGCATTACTGCCAGTCAGTCTCTTTCACCTTCCTTGTCATTTATGTGTTTCCACCTCTCATGATGACACAGACAGGCCTAAGGACATCCTTTCAGCAGACTAGATGGACATACACACTTCACTTTGTTCACAGGTTTCCACCTCCCCTTGCCCCTTTCTCATTCAGCTGTTGCTCAGCTCTCTGGTGTCTGCTTTGAACCTCAGAGAGTTGAAAACATCCCATCTTTCAGCAGTCTCATGAACTGTTCTGTCAGAAGGTCAGTGTGTTGATAAGTGACCTTTCTCTGTATCTGATCCAAACTGTTCTGGGAGAGAATCTCCTCTGGAAGCTGACCCCCTTCACACGCTGCTTGGCCGTAGCAGGCAGCTGAGGAGAGAGATGTCATGGGGATTAAACTGTCTCATGTGTAACTGCTGTTTGTTGTCAGAGAAATCTGTCCCTGCCTGTGACCACAGCACTACCCTCAGATTCACATTTCTTTATCCTCACCTCCATTCTGTGGAGTTTTGGTGGGCTTCCTATCTTATATTCTCCCACAGCTTCCCCTTCCCCAGGCCAGAGAAGCTTGGGTCTCTCAGCCTCTCCACACAAGCCCCCTAACCCTATCTTGACAGGAGGAGAAGATCTCTTCCAATTGGAAATCTTCTTGATGTTCCTGCTCATCAAATCACAGAGTTTTCCAAGGTCTGTTTGAGATGAAGCTCCATTTTGCTAATGGTTCCTGTGTGCTTGCAGATGGCTCTCCAGCTTGTGGTGCCTGGAACAAAATGACAGCAGTAGGTGTTAAAGACCCTGGGACACTGTTGCTGGACTGTTTGGCATGTTCAACCTTGGACTATGGAACAGACAGAAGATGACATCAGATACTTTTAGGACCCAGTTTGGGCAAGGAAAGCCCTGAGGCCCAAAGGTACTGGGGCTGCCAGTGTGCTACCTGGGGGGGTTTCAGGCCAGGAACACCTGTCACCCCTCACACCTTTTGCTTGGGACGTACTGCTGGACGTTTAACAGGTTGAAAGGTGGACACTGGTATAGCTGGAAAGTATAGCTCCATATTACTGCCCTAAACCTCCCCTTCCCCCCCAGTCATCCAAAATCTACCCCAGCACCCTCCTATAACACCCCCGTGTTTCCTCCCATCACCCATGGGTGCCCCCCACACCTGAAACCCTAACAGCCCACCCTTAACTCCCAAGCACTCCTGCCAGCACCCAAATCCCCCATTGCTGCCCATCCCTCCCTTTTCACACCAGAATCTCCCCAATTCCCCCCAGCACCCCCATACTCCCCTTCCACCATCCATCCCAGCACCCATGGGTGCCCTCCTTTCCCAGGTCCCCCTTGATTCCCCTACCCTGTATTTATATAGCCTCAGCAGCTATATTATCCCACAAAAACCTTCCCTTTTGCCCTCCAAATCCCCCTATATCACACCCAAGCACTCCCCTAGGCCTTCCCTATGCCCCCCTGCAGTAATCACAGGTACCTCTCTGCGCCTTAACCCTCCCCCAGCCAACCCTTCACCACACCCAGCAACTCTGGCGGCTCCCCAACTCCCCCCTGTATCCCCCTCAAGCCCCCCTTCCTCACACAATCCTTCAATATCCCCCCTTGCACCTAGCTATGCCCCCCATGCCTCCCCTCCCCAGCACCAGTGGGTTACCCCACCACCACTTAAGCAACTGGGAGTGCACAAGTGCCTGGCAGGGGACAGACAGGCCCAGCTGACCAGGACTGACCAAAGGGATTATCCACACTCTATGGCTGCAGGAGTGAGCCCACCCTTGTGTTGCACTTGTTGTCTAAAAGGTGGCCTGGTTTCAGCCAGGAGAGAGTTCATTTTCTGCCTAGCAGTGGGTGAAATGCTGTGATTGGCAGTTGGGCTGAGAGCAGTGCTGATCACACAGGGATGGTTTAGTTGTGTCCAGGCAGTCAGGGACTGTTCAGTTGTTCCTACTGGCCTGCTAAGGAGAACATGGGGGGCACCCAGGGAGCTGGGAGGGGACACAGGCAGGACAGGTGACCCAAAGTGGCCACAGTAGATATTCTATACCAGTCAAGTCATGACAAACATAAAGGAGGGTTGGGAGGGGAGGAACTCTAGGGCACACAACTGAAGGGATGGTCCTACTTCAGGACAGCTCTGAGCTGTACGTCCTGAGCTGTGGGGTTCAGAGAGACCCTGCATTGTGCATCACCAGTCCTGTAGATTTTGCTACAAAAAGTCCTATTTGTGACAGATGAGCCTTTTGTTCAGCAAACCACCTGTACCCTGAAACAGGTTGCAACATCCTGTTTTATTAAGAATAACTAGGTAACGTATATTGTGAGCAGCTAACGAGGCAGAGAATTCAGTAATAGAGAACTTAGAAGCAGAAACCGCAGGAATCAAAGCAACCAATCAAAGAGCTTATTGCTGAAGAGGACCAAATATGGAACAGGGGGTCAACTGAGGGACAAGTGAGGAAGACAAGCGACTTCATCCCACCGACCACCAGAAGGTAGAGGATGACCCCCTAATACCAGCTGGCGCACGCGCAGAAGACTGCACGGAAGGTTTGATGGGAGATTCTAGACCAGGAACTACAACACGATAAAAACCAGAACTGGGGCAGGAACCGCGCGGCTGCTGGTAGAGCTGAGACTCCCCGGACCCCAGCGCTGCTTTGCCTTTTGCTGCCTGCTGATTAATAAACTTAAATTTGTATTTGGATTACTTTGTTTCCGACCAATTATTGGGAAACAAACAATGACACAACCTGAGGAGGTTTCAGGACAGTAAGATCTTTGGTCCCTCACAAATTTGTTTGGGTGCTGTTGCTGAATATTTGGTATTTTGGAATGTAAACGCTGTTAGAGTGCAAAAATGACAGCTGTATTTTGAAGTTGGTTCCCTTGGCTAGGAATGCCCTTTGGCCCAAGGTTACCAGGGCTGCTAGTGTGCTATCTGAGGAGGTTTCTGGACAGGAACCTTTATCAGCCTTTGCACCTTTCCTTTGCGCCCAACAATAAAGGTGTGAGATTCTCCCTGGCCCTCCTTTTGCTATTAATTCTATCAATACATTGTTCCCAAAAGGAGAACCAGGGAGAATCTCCCACCTTTATAGGATGGGGGTAGGAGGGGAGGAGGCATTTTGACAAAGGACAAAGAAAAGGCTGAGGTACTTAATGCCCTTTTTGCCTCAGTCTTTAGCAGTAAGACCAGTTGTCTCCTGATACCCAGACCCCTGAGTGGAAAGATGGGGACAGGAAGTAGGCCGAAGCCCCCATAATCCCAGGGGATTATGACCCTGCTCAGCTGCCTAGATCTGCACAAGTCAATGGCTCCAGATGGGATACACCTGAGGGCACTGAGGGAGCTGGCAGAAGTGCTCACCAAGCCACTTCCCCTTATTTACCAGCTGCCCTGGCTGACCAGAGTGGTTCCACCTGACTGGAAGCTGGCCCATGTGACAGCCATCTACAAGAAGGGACAGAAGGAGGTCCCAGGGAACTAAGTGCCTGTCAGACTGACCTTGGTTCTGAGGAAAGTGGATGAACAAATCATCCCGAGTCCCATCATGCAACCCATGCAGGACACTCAGGGGATCAGGCCCAGTCAGCATGGGTTTAGGAAAGGCAGATGGTGCTTGACCAACCTGATCTCCTTCTATGACAAGGTGACCTGCTCAGTGGCTGAGGGGAAGGCGCTGGATGTGGTCTACCTGGACTTCAGGGAAGCCTTCATCACTGTCTCCCACAAGATTTCTCCTCCTGGAGAAAAGAGCTGCTTATGGATTAGGTGGGTATACTCTTTGCTGGGTCAGAAACTGGATGGAGGCCAGGCACAAACTGCTGATGTGAATGGAGGTAAATCCAGCTGGCAGCAGGTCACAAGTGGTGTTCTGCAGGGCTCAGTGCTGGGGCCCGTTCTCTTTCATATCTTTAGTAATGATCTGGATGAGGGGATCAATTGGACCCTCAGTAAATTTGCAGATGACACCAAATTGTGTGGGAGTGTCAATCTTCTGGAAGGCAGGAAGGCTCTGCAGAGGGACCTGGACAACTTGAATCGATGGGCAGAAGCCAGCTGTATGGGGTTCAACAAGGCCAAGTGCTGGGTCCTGCACTTTGGTCACAATAACCCCAGGCAGTGCTACAGGCCTGGGGCAGAGTGGCTGGAGAGCTGCCTGGAGAAAACAGGATCAGGGGGTGTTAGTGGACAGCTGAAGCTGAACATGAGCCAGCAGTGTGCCCAGGTGGCCAAGCAGACAAATGCAATCCTGGCTTGTATCAGGAATAGTGTGACTAGCAGGAGAAGAGAAGTGATTGTTCCATTACAGTCAGCTCTGAGGAGGCCACACGTCATGTACCATGTCCAGTCTTGGGCCCCTCACTACATGAAGGACGTTGAGATGCTGGAGCGTGTCCTGAGATGGGCAACAAAGCTGGAGAAGGGTTTGGAGCACAAGTCCTGTGAGGAGTGCCTGTGGGAACTGGGGCATTTTAGTCTTGAGAAAAGGAGGCTGAGGGGAGACCTTATTGCTCTCCACAACTACCTGCAAGGGGGGGTCAGGAGAGGTGGGGTTTGGTCTCTTATCTCAGGTTACAAGTGATAGGATTAGAGGATTTCAGATTGCACCAGGGGAGATTTAGGTCAGCTATCAGGAAGAATCTCTTTACTGAAAGGGTTTCGGAAACAAAGGCATCAGAATCATTTTTCCTTGTCTCCCCATGAGACAGGAGCCCCAGGCAGGGATGTGGAGGGGACTTTTCCCCTGTGAAAGGAAGGGGTTTAGGTGAGCATTTGGACATTTTTTGGTGTTTCAGAAGAACAAAATCAGGAGAAACAAATCTACAAATCTCTGCTCTGCACTCGAGGGAAGTGGAAACCACCATCCAGAACAGATCATATATATCATAAAAGATAGAACCTGTCTGCCCTTCTGGGCAAGAGTTTAATGATCATTGCTGTAGCCTAGAACTCCAACAGGAATCCTTCCCACAGAGCTTCAGATCATCACCAACTGCTCCAGTCTGGGTCACTTCAATGGGGTGCTGTCCTTCAGCAACACACTGCTCCAGCGTGGGTCCTCCACAGCCCTGACAGCAAACCTGCTCCAGCACAGGCTGCCTATGAGGTCTCAGCCTCCTTCAGCTGCCTCCACCTGCTCGAGCAGGGGATTTTTCCCATCCTATTGCTTGTTATCTGAGATAAGAGAGCAGCCCCCACCTCTCTACACCCACTTGTAGCTCGATGTAGAGAGCAATAAGGTCTCCCCTCAGCCTCCTTTTCTTAAGACTAAAATGCCTCAGTTCCCTCAGCCACTCCTCACAGGACTTGTGCTCCAAACCCTTCTCCAGCTTTGCTGCCCATCTCTGGACACGCTCCAGCATCTCAACGTCCTTCATGTAGTGAGGGGCCCAAGACTGGACCCAGTACTCCAGGTGTGGCCTCACCAGAGCTGAGTATAATGGAAAATCCCTTCCCTACTCCTGCTCCTCACACTATTCCTGATCCAGGCCAGGATGCTATGGGCCTTTTTTGCTACCTGGGCACAGTGCTGGCTCATCTTCATCTGGCTGTCCACTAACACCCCCAGGTCCTTCTCCTCTAGGGAGCTCTCCAGCCACTCTGACCCAGACCTGCAGCACTGCCTGGGGTTCTTGTGACCAAAGTGCAGGACCCAGCACTTGGCCTTGTTGAACCCTGTCACTGTTGAGATGGACAAACCACACATACAAGAGGTCTCCTGGTGCACAAGCAAAAAGAACCTGATTTATTTCTGGATCCTCATTTTTATATGATTCTGCTACACGTGTCCTTGTGCTAATGGTCTCTCAGGTATATGCTGTCATGCAGTTGGTTGACATGTTTAACTTCACTCACAAGGTTTATCTCTTGCCAGGTTCCTTCCTCTGCAGTCAGCAAATTCCTTACAATGGTTTACTTCTCTGGATGTCCTACCCTTCCTCTTTCTCTAGGCTACACTTTAGTATCTTCAAGGCCAAGCTCTATATTCTCAACCAAGGGGTCTATGGGCCTGCCACAGTCCCCCACAACTCCCCCTTTTTGTAGTTGTGCTACAAAAATCCCCTTGATCCTCCACTGCAGGGCCCTTTGCAGCAGAGAGATAATACAGGGCAACGTTAGTAACACAACTACAGTAACTACCAAAACACTTAACCCAGCCTTGATTAGAGACAGCAGTACCCCTCTAGGTAAAGCAACAGGACCATTAAGAGACCTTGATACCTTGTTGGAGGTATAATCACACCATGCAGTAGCATTTTGAGAAACTGACAAAGCAGCAGTAACATTTTGTCCCATTTGAATCATAGAATCATAGAATTGTAGGGGTTGGAAAGGACCTCGAGAGATCATCGGGTCCAACCCCCTGCCAAAGCAGGCTCCCTAGGAGATTTCACTGAGATAGGCATCCAGACGGGTCTTGAATATCTCCAGAGAAGGAGACTCCACCACCTCCCTGGGCAGCCTATTGCAGTGCTCTGTCACCCTCACTGTGAAAAAGTTTCTCCGCATGTTGGTGCGGAACTTCCTGTGCTCCAACTTGCAGCCATTGCCCCTTGTCCTGTCTCCACAGACCACTGAAAAGGGGCTGGCTGATTCCCCTGCATCCCCTGCTTAAGATAATTGTAAACATTAATTAGGTCTCCCCTTAGTCTTCTCTTCTCAAGGCTGAACAGTCCCAATTTTCTCAGCCTTTCCTCATAGGGGAGATGCTCCAGGCCCTTCATCATCTTCGTAGCCCTTCTTTGGACTCTCTCCAGGAGATCCCTGTCCTTTTTATACCAGGGAGCCCAGAACTGGACACAATACTCCAGGTGGGGCCTGACCAGGGTAGAGTAGAGGGGGAGGATCACCTCCCTTGACCTGCTGGCCACACTCCTCCGGATGCCCCCCAGGATCCCATTGTCTCTCTCAGCCCCCAGGGCACACTGCTGGCTCATGGCCAACCTGTCATCCACCAGGACCCCCAGGTCCTTCTCCACAGAGCTCTTCTCCAGCAGGTCATCTCCCAGCCTGTACTGATAGAAATGGTTGTTCCTTCCCAGGTGCAAGACTTTACACTTGCTTTTGTTGAATCTCATCTGGTTTCTCCCTGCCCAGCTCTCCAGCCTGTCCAGGTCTCTCTGGATGGCAGCGCAGTGTCCTGTGTGTCAGCCACTCCTCCCAGCTTTGTATCATCGGCACTTGCTGAGGGTGGGTGCTGTTCCCTCATCAAGGTCGTCAATGAAGATGTTAAACAGGACTGGACCCAACACCGAGCCCTGGGGAACACCGCTAGTCACAGGCCTCCAGTCAGATTCCACTCCACGAATCACGACCCTCTGGGCTCGGTCCGACAGCCAATTCTCAACCCACCTCACTGTCCACTCATCTATCCCATGCTTTCTCAGCTTTGCTATCAGGATGTCATGGGAGACAGTATCAAAAGCCTTGCTGAAGTCAAGGTAGATGACATCCACTGTTCTCCCTCCATCTACCCAGCCGGTGATGAGATCGTAGAAGGCTATGAGATTGGTCAAGCACGATTTCCCCTTGGTGAATCCATGCTGACTACTCCTCATGACCTTCTTCTCTTCCAATTGCTTGGAGATGGCATCCAGAACAAGCTGTTCCATTACCTTTCCAGGGACAGAGGTGAGGCTGACTGGCCTATAGTTGCTGGGATCCTCCTTCTTGCCCTTTTTAAAGACCGGAGTGACATTGGCTATCCTCCAGTCCTCAGGCACTTCTCCTGTTCTCCAGGACCTGTTGAAGATGATAGAGAGCGGCTCAGCAATCACCTCCGCCAGCTCCCTCAGCACACATGGATGTATCCCATCCGGGCCCATGGATTTGTGTGCATTTATCCCTTTGAGCTGCTCCTGGACCTCCCCTACCTCAACCAGATGGAAATTCTTCATATCCCAAACACTCCTACTTTCATCCAGTGCCTGTGGGTCCCGGGGGGCCTTTGAGGTGAAGACCGAAGCAAAGAAGGCATTCAGTATCTCCACCTTCTCAGTATCCCCCGTTACCAGGACACCCTCCTCATTCAGCAAGGGACCTACATTATCCCTGGTCATCCTCTTACTATTCACGTATCTAAAAAACCCTTTTTATTGTCCTTTATGTCCCTTGCCAGCTTCGTTTCCAAGAGGGCTTTAGCCTTCCTAGTTGCGACCCTACAGGCCCTGACTACATTCCTGTATTCTCCCCAGGTGCTCAGACCCTTCTTCCACAATTCATAGATCTTCTGCTTCTCTTTGAGTTTACTCAGCAGCTCCGTGTTCATCCACGCAGGTCTTCTGCCTCTCCTTCCCGATTTCCTGCACAAAGGGATGCATCGTTCCTGTGCTTGGAAGAAGTGCTGTTTGAATGCTAGCCAGCTCTCACAGGCTCCCATTCCTTCAAACAGCGTAGCCCATGGGATAGCCCCTATTAAGTCGCGGAGAAGATCAAAGTTAGCTCTTCCAAAATTCAGGGTAGCTATCCTACTTTTTGGCTTGCTTCTTCCACCCAGGATCTTGAACTCAACCATTTCATGGTCACTTTGTCCTAATCATGAGTTACATTGTGGAGAAGGGTTGAAGGTGTGGGGAGGGTGGCTTCAGCATTAGCGATTGCTTAAGCCTCAGGCATCTGGTGAGGGTTTCAACTATGGCATTAGAGTAGGGTGACAGATGAGAGCTCCAGGTTAGGTGACAGGATTAGGATACAGGAAGAGGTCGAGGGTGATCTGGGCAGTGCCAGGTTGGAAGAGACAGGGCGTGTAGGCACTCTGTGAGCTTCCACCCTCATGGTGACCAGAGAGTAACCTCAGCTGCTGATGACCAAAAGCCTCCCCATTTCACTGGGCATTGGACGACCCCTGGGCCCTGTGGTGTGACAGGACACATCCAAGGGCTCCATGACACAGGCCGTCTGTATCTTCTCACTTTGTCATCCTGAATTGCTCCCTCTGATTTCCTGCTCTAATCAGCATTTAGGGAGGCATGTGTCAATTTTCTGAAGGAGTTTCATCACCCACAGCCCTTAGCAGCTTCTCCTAAACCTCCAGGAATCTGCATTCCTCCACACTCAGTGACTTTCCCCTGGGAGCTTGTTAGCATGCAGCCACTATAATCACTTTATTCTGGTTATCAGGAGATCCTCTGGTTCAATATCAATTGGAGAAAGCTCCTGTCACTTCTGTAAACTGAAAAACTAAAGAACCTGAAAATATTAAAAACTCTTTTTTTTTTTTTTTTTTAATTAATTGCTCATTGAAATCTTCCACTCTGAGTGCTGAAACTTCTCCAATTAGCTGTACAAGCCTTGAAACCATGAAGAAAATGATGAGAAGACACATAGCTTGTTAGGGCTTCTTCAATTTTAATGAGCCCCATGGTGTATTTGGTGCTGATTCCATGAACTGCAGATACTGTGAGGAGCTTGAAGCAGTCTCTCCAAGAGTTAAGGTCAGAAGAAGCAGCTCAAGTATTAGTTAGAGTGTTAATTGGCCCCACTGAGGCCCATTACTGACAAAGCCTGCTCATGGATGGGTTAGAGCAGAAAATTGGAGGCTGTGATTAAAGGTAGACTGATGCACTCTGCAGGTGGACCTGATGCTGAGTAAAAACTTGATGTATTTTATCAAGCAGAAGAGCCAGCCCCTCAGAAGTGGGACTCTGCCCCCTGCCCTGCCCCAGGGCTCTTCCTGGGCCAGTGTCACACGGGGTGTGTGATGCAGAGTGTGGTACCACAGCTCCCAGCATCCTGAGGGGCTGCAAGGAAGCAATGAGGTCCTGGTTCCCTGCGATTAGTATGGGTGGTGGTTTAGGCCTGGCTGGAGGCCAGATGCCCACCAAAGTTAGTCTATCACTCCAAGGACCACTGCCCATGGTCAGAAGACCTTTGCCCACAATTTTTGGAAGGATCTGCGCAAGTAGGAAAGACTGATAAGCTAATTAGCATGTGAAGGGAGAGTAGGCGGGTTTAGGGGATGGAGATGGACAGGCGACACTAAACTATTCCTTGTTTCCTTGGATGAATACGGGACGGTTTGCTGCCTGGGGATGCACGCTTGTGGTGGAGCGATCCCCCGTGCATCTGTGCGCCATAAACATACCTACTGCATAACCTTCCAGTCATAGAGTCAATGTCCATACGTCACAGGAAACCAGGGTGGGGAGACCCAGGTGTGCCGGGAACCCGGGGTGCCTGCAAACTGTACGGAGTGCTGGGAAACCAGGGTACTGGGCAATTGTGGGCTCAGGAAACCGGTGTCCTGGAAAATCAGTGCCCCAGGAAACCAGCGGCCTGGGAAAACAGTGGCCAAAAACCCAGGAGCTCGTGGAAACCAGGGTGCCGGGAAACCGGGGTTCTGTAAATTCAGTGACCTGGGAAACCAGGGGCGTGGATAACCTGGGTCTTGGGAAACTGGGAGCATGAGAAACAAGGGTGCTGGGAAACTAGGGGCACAGGAAAGCAGTGGCACGGGAACCTGTTGGCGTGGGAAACAAGGGGTGCAGGAAAATGGGTTGCAGGGAACCCAGGGTGCTAGGAAACCAGAGTGCCGGGAACCTGGGGATGTGGCAAGGCTCTGTGGGGAGACACCAGTGTGCCAGGATACCGGGGTGCCAGCAAAGTGGATGCGCAGGAAACCAGGTGCTGGGACACTGGGGGTGTGGGGAAACTGGTGTCCTGGAAAAGAAGTGCCTCAGGAAATCAACAGAGGACCAGGGAAACCAGGGTGCCAGTAAGAAACTGCAGGCTGTGGGAAATGGTGTGCCAGGAAACTGGGGGTGGCGTAGGAAACCCAGATGGGGTGCTAAGGAAACTGGGCGCTGGAAACCAGGCTGCTGGACAACTGTGGGAGCAGGAGACCGGGGTGCTGGAAAACTAGTGAGCCGGAAAACTGGGGGTACAGGAAACCAGGGTGGGGAGACTCCTGTGTGTCAGGAAACCTGGGTGCTAGCAAACTGGACACAAAGGAAACTGGGGTGTGGGAAACCAGGGTTCCAGGCTACTGGGGGCATGGGAAACCGGCATCCTGGAAAATCAGTGTCCCAGGAAACCAACGGCCTGGGAAAGCAGGACCCAGGAAAAAAGGGTCTCATGGAACCCTTGGCTCTGGGAAACTGGGGTCCTATAAATTCAGTGACCCAGGAAACCAGGGACATGGGAAACCTGGGTCCTGGGAAAATGGGGCATGAGAAACCACAGGTGCTGGGAAACTAGGGGCATAGGAAACAAGTAGTGCGGGAACCAGGGGATGTGGGAAACTAGGGTCACGGGAAACGGGGTTGCCGAGGAACCAGGGTGCTAGGAAACTATGGATGCAGGAACCAGGATGGCAAGACCCCAGTGCGGTAGGCAACAGGGCCCACAGGAAACCGGGGTGCCGGGATATCGGGTCGCTTGGAAACTGGGGTGTGCTGGGAAACTAGGGAAGCAGGAAAGCAGGGTGGGGAGACACCAGTGTAAATGGAAAAAAGGTGTGTGGGAAACTGGGGGCGTGGGAAACCAGTGGCACAGGAACGGGGGGCTTTGGAAACTGGAAGCCTGGGAAACCGGGGTGCCGGGAACCCGGGGTACCGGCAAGCTGAGGGCACAGGGATCTGGGTTTCCGGGAAACAGGTGTGCTAGAGAACTGGGGCTGCAGGAACCAGTGTGGTGGGAAACTGGTGTGCAAGGACACTGGGTGTGTGGGAAACGGGTGGGGAGACACTCTTGTAGAGGCAAACTGGGAGTGTAGGAAGCTGGGGTGCTGGGAAACCATCGGGAATTGGAAAAATTGGAGCAGGAAACTGGGGGCGTGGGAAACCAGTGGCACGGGAAACAGGAAGCAGAGAAAATGGGCATCCTGGAATATCTGTGTCCTGGAAAACCAGCGGCCCAGGAAACCAGGGCGAAAGAAACCAGGGGTCAAGGAAACCAGGATGCTGCATAAGTGGGGAGGGGGGCAGGAAAGCAGGGTGTCAGGAAACCGGTGAGACGGGAAACAGGGAGTGCAGGAAACAAGGGTGCAGAGACGCTGGTGTGCCAGGAAACCGGGGTGCCTGCAAAATGGGCATGCAGAAAACCAGAGTGCCAGTAAACCGGTGTAGTGGGCAACTGGGGCGAGGGAAATTGGCGTCCTTTGAAATCAGTGCCTTGTGAAACGAGCCCCCGGGAAACCAGGGCCCAAGAAACCAGGGACTTGTGGAAACAGGGGTACTGGGAAAGTGGGGTCCTGTAAATTCAGTGACCTGGGAAACCAGGGGCATGGGAAACCTGGGTGCTGGGAAACTGGGGGCATGAGAAACCAGGGTGATGTGTAACTAGGGGCGCAGGAAACCAGCTGCACGGGAACCTGGGGGCATGGGAAACTAAGTACATGGGAAACCAGTTTTCTCGGAAACCAGGGTGCTAGGAAACTGGGGCGCAGGAAACCGGAGTGCTGAGAAACTGGCATGCTGGGATAGCGGGTGCCCACAAAATGGGCACGCAGAAAACCTGAGCACTGGGAAACTGGAGTATGAAGCAAATGGGGGCTCGGGAAACTGGTGGCCTGGAAAATCCGTGCCCTGGGAAACAAGTGGACCAGGAAACCAGGGCCAAAATATCCCAGGGCTCATGAAATCGGGGTGCAGGAAACCAGGGTGAATGGAAAAAAGAGGCACGGGAAACTGGGGGCATGGGAAAACTGTGGCATGGGAACCAGGGGATGCAGGAAACTGGGAAGGCAGGAAACCAGGGTACCGGGAAACTGGGGGTGAAGGAAAGTGGCGTCCAGGAGAATCAGTGTTCAAGAAAACCAGCATGCCAGGAGAACAGGGCCCAAGAAACAAGGGGCTTGTGGAAAACAGGGTGCCAGGAAACCATGGTCTTATAAATTCAGTGAGCCAAGAAACCAGGGGCATGGAAACCTGAGTCCTGGGAAACTGTGGCAATGAGAAACCAGGGTGCTGGGAAACTAGGAGTGCTGGGAAACTGGGTTGCCAGGAAACCAGGGTACAAGGCAGCTGGGGGCACAGGAACCAGAGTGGCAAGACCCTGGTGTGCTAGGCAAGTGGGGGCAGGGAAAACTGGTGTGCCAGGCAACTGGTGTGCTAGGCAACTGAGGGCATGGGAAACTGACGTTCTGGAAAATCAGTGCTGCAGGAAATGAGCAGCCCAGGAAATTAGGGCCCAAGAAAACAAGTGCTCATGGAAACCAGGGTGCTAGGAAACAGGGGTCCTGTAAATTCAGTGGCCTGGGAAACCAGTGGTGTGGGAAACCAGGGTGCTAGGAAACTGGTGTGCTGGGAAATAAGTGGTCTTGGAACCAGAGGGAGTGGGAAACTAGGGGCACAGGAAACCGGGTTTCTGGGAAACTGGGGGTGCAGGAACAGGGGTGGTGAGACTCCAGAGTGCCGGGACATTGGGGGAGTGGCAAATTGGGGTGTTGGGGAACCAGTGTGCCAGGCAACTGGGGACATGGGAAACTGGGGTGGGGAGACGCCAGTTTGCCAGGAAACCGAGGTACCTGGCAAATTGAAAGCGCAGAAAAGAGGAGTGCAGGGAGATCGTGCTGCCAGGCAACTGGGGGTGTGGGAACCAGCATCTTCAAATATCAGTGCCCAGGAAAACAGCATCCCCGCGAAACCAGGGCCCAAAACACCAGGGGCTCATGCAAACCAGGATGCTGGGAAACCAGCGTGAATGGAGAAAAGGGGTGTGGGAACTGGGGGTGTGGGAAACCAGTGGCACAGGAATCGGTGGGCGAAAGAAACCAGGAGCATGGGAAAGTAGAAGTGCCAGCAAATTGGGTGCGCAGGACAAAAGCGTGCTGGAAACTGGGAGCCCAGGAACTGGGGTGTTGAGCCCCGGGTGTGCTAGGCAACTGGGAGTGTGGGAAACCAGCGTCCTGGAAAATCAGTGCCTCAGGAAACCAGCTGCCAGGGAAACCAGGGCCAGAGAAAACAGGGATTTGTGGAAACAGGGGTGCCGGTAAACCAGGGTGTGTCGGGAAACCTGGGTGTTGGCAAACTGGGCACACAGGAAACCAGGGTGCTGGGAAACGAGGGTTCCAGGATACTGGGAGCATGGGAAACCAGTGTCCTGGAAAATCAGTGTCCCAGGAAAACAGCAGCCCAGGAAACCAGGGCTCAGGAAAGCAGGGTCTCATGGAACCCTTGGTGCTGGGAAAACGGTGACCTGTAAATTCCGTGACCCAGGAAAGTAGGGCCATGGAAAACCTCAGTCCTGAGAAACTGGGGACATGAGAAGCCAGGGTGCTGGGAAAATAGGGGCGCTGGAAAACAGTGCCACTGGAACCTGGGGGAGTGGGAAACAAAGGGCATGGGAAACTGGGTTGCCCAAATAGCTGGGGTGCTAGCAAACTGGATGTGCAGGAAGCAGGATGGCAAGACCCCAGTGTGGTTAGCAACAAGGGCCATGGGAAAACGGGGTGCCTGGTTACTGGGTTGCTCATAAACTGGGGTGTCAGGAAACTGGGGGAATGGGAAACCAGGGTGGGGAGACACTGGTATGCCAGGAAACCAGGATCCTGTAAATTCAGTGATCGGGGAAAACAGGGGTGTGGGTAACCTGGGTGTTTGGTAACTGAGGGCATGAGTAACTAGGGCGCTGGGAAACTAGGAGCACATGATACCGGGCTGCTGGGAAAACAGTGTGAATGGAAAAAAGGTGTGCAGGAAACTGGGGGCATGGGAAAACCAGTGGCACAGAAACTGGGGGGTGCAGGAAACCAGGAGCCTGGGAAACTGGAGTGCCAGCAAACAGGGGGCACAGGGATCCAGGTTGCTGGGAAACATAGGTGCTAGAAAACTGGGGCCACCGGAACTGGTATGCCAGGAAAATGGGTGTGTGGGAAACTGGGGTGGGGAGACACCCTTGTGCTGGCAAACTGGGCATGTAGGAAACTGGGGTGCTGGGAAACCAGTGTGAATTGAAAAAATTTGAGTGGGAAACAGGAGGCATGGGAAACCAGTTGCAAGGGAAACAGGGGCGCAAGAAACCAGCATCCTAGAACATCAGTGCCCAGGAAAACCAGCGGCCCAGGAAACCAGGGCTGAAGAAACCAGGGGAAGAGGAACCCGGGGTGCTAGGAAACTGGGGATGCAGGAAAACAGGGTGCAGAGATGCTGGTGTGTCAGGAAACTGAGGTGTCTGCAAAATGGGTGCGCAGAAAACCGGAGTGCCAGTAAACCGGAGTGGTGGGCAACTGGAGCCTGGGAAACCTGCAACTTATAAAATCAGTGCCTGGTCAAACCAGCCCCCTGGGAAAGCAGGGCCCAAAGAACCAGGAGCTCATGGAAACCAGGGTGCTAGGAAACCAGGGTCTTCTAAATTCAGTGACCTGGGAAACCAGGGGTGTGGGAAGCCTGTGTCCTGGGAAACTGCGGGCATGAGAAACCAGGGTGATGGGAAACTAGGGATGCAGGAAAATAGGTTTCCAGGAAACCAGGGTGAAAGAAAACTGGGGGCGCAGGAAACCAGGGTGAGGAGACACCGTTTTTCCAGGAAACCGTGGTTCCAGCAAACTGGGCAAAACACAGTGACATGGGAAACTGGGGGCACATGCAACCAGGAGTGTGGGAAACCAGGGTGCTGGGCAACTGGGGGCATGGGAAGCTGGAAAATCAGTGTCCTGGGAAAACAGCGGCCCCAGAAACCAGGCCCCAAGAAACCAGGCACTTGTGGAAACTGGGGTGCTGGGAAACCAGGGTCATGTGTATTCAGTGACCTGGGAAACAAGGGGTGTGGGAAACCTGAGTCCTAAGAATCTGGGGGCATGAGAAACCAGGGTGCTAGGAAACCGGTGTGCTGGGAAAATAGGGGTGCAGGAAAAGGGGTGGGGAGACCCCGGTGTGCTAGGCAAATGTGGGTGTGGGAAACTAGGGGCTTGGGAAACCAGTGGCATGGGAATTGGGGGGTGCAAGATACCAGGGGGCCCAGAAACTAGAAGTGCCAGCAAACTGGGAATGCAGGCAAAAAGTGTCCTGGAAAATCAGTGTCGTGGGAAACTGGGAGCCCAGGCACTGGGATGGTGAGACCCTGGTGTGCTACGCAACTTGGGGCGTGGGAAACCAGGAGCACAGGGAACCGGGTGCCAGAACACTGGGGGTGTGGGAAAACGGAGTCCTGGAAAACCAGTGTCTCAGTAAACCCTCCACAGGGGAAAACAGGGACAGAAACCAGGGACTTGTGGAAACAGGGGTGCTGGGAAAATGGGGTCCTGTAAATTCAGTGACCCAGGAAACCAGGGGCATGGGAAACCAGGGTGGTGGGAAACAAGGTGCGCCAGGAAACCAGTGGTGTGGTAACCCAGGGGCGTGGGAAACTGAGATGTTGTAAACTGTGTTGCCGGCAAACTGGGGGCACAGGAATCAGGGCTAACAGGAACACAGTGTGATAAGCACCTGGGGGCTACTGCATGGTGTGATTATACCTCCAACAAGGTATCAAGGTCTCTTAATGGTCCTGTTGCTTTACCTAGAGGGGTACTGCTGTCTCTAATCAAGGCTGGGTTAAGTGTTTTGGTAGTTACTGTAGTTGTGTTACTAACGTTGCTCTGTATTATCTCTCTGCTGCAAAGGGCCCTGCAGTGGAGGATCAAGGGGATTTTTGTAGCACAACTACAAAAAGGGGGAGTTGTGGGGGACTGTGGCAGGCCCATAGACCCCTTGGTTGAGAATATAGAGCTTGGCCTTGAAGATACTGAAGTGTAGCCTAGAGAAAGAGGAAGGGTAGGACATCCAGAGAAGTAAACCATTGTAAGGAATTTGCTGACTGCAGAGGAAGGAACCTGGCAAGAGATAAACCTTGTGAGTGAAGTTAAACATGTCAACCAACTGCATGACAGCATATACCTGAGAGACCATCAGCACAAGGACACGTGTAGCAGAATCATATAAAAATGAGGATCCAGAAATAAATCAGGTTCTTTTTGCTTGTGCACCAGGAGACCTCTTGTATGTGTGGTTTGTCCATCTCAACAGTGACAGGGTTCAACAAGGCCAAGTGCTGGGTCCTGCACTTTGGTCACAAGAACCCCAGGGGATGCTGCAGGTCTGGGTCAGAGTGGCTGGAGAGCTCCCTAGAGGAGAAGGACCTGGGGGTGTTAGTGGACAGCCAGATGAAGATGAGCCAGCACTGTGCCCAGGTAGCAAAAAAGGCCCATAGCATCCTGGCCTGGATCAGGAATAGTGTGAGGAGCAGGAGTAGGGAAGGGATTTTCCATTATACTCTGCCCTGGTGAGGCCACACCTGGAGTACTGGGTCCAGTCTTGGGCCCCTCACTACATGAAGGATGTTGAGATGCTGGAGTGTGTCCAGAGATGGGCAACAAAGCTGGAGAAGGGTTTGGAGCACAAGTCCTGTGAGGAGTGGCTGAGGGAACTGAGGCATTTTAGTCTTAAGAAAAGGAGGCTGAGGGGAGACCTTATTGCTCTCTACATCGAGCTACAAGTGGGTGTAGGGAGGTGGGGGGTGGTCTGTTATCTCAGATAACAAGCAATAGGATGGGAAAAATCCCCTGCTCGAGCAGGTGGAGGCACCTGAAGGAGGCTGAGACCTCATAGGCAGCCTGTGCTGGAGCAGGTTTGCTGTCAGGGCTGTGGAGGACCCACGCTGGAGCAGTGTGTTGCTGAAGGACAGCACCCCATTGAAGTGACCCAGACTGGAGCAGTTGGTGATGATCTGAAGCTCTGTGGGAAGGATTCCTGTTGGAGTTCTAGGCTACAGCAATGATCATTAAACTCTTGCCCAGAAGGGCAGACAGGTTCATTCCCAGGAAGAGGCAGAAGTGCAGGAGCTGCAGCTCCCGTGTGTCTGCAAAGGCCAGGAGGAGGAACTGGCTGATGGAGCTGCTGTTGGACATCTGCTGCTGTCTCCTTTCTGGCCATTCTCTCCTCACCCCAGAAAGAGGAGGGAGATGGTCGTGCAGCACAACTACAACATAAAAGTGTGGTCAGTGGAGACCTCTGGCCATGGACCATTAGGGAAGCCAGAAGCTCATTCCAGACCCATTTCATAACATGGATATGGAGGTCCAGGAGCGAGTCCAGAGGAGGGCAACAAGGCTGGGGAAGAGGCTGGAGGGCAAATCCTCTGAGGAGCAGCTGAGGGAGCTGGGGGTGTTCAGCCTGGAGAAGAGGAAGCTGAGGGGAGACCTTCTCACAGCCTACAATGACCGGATAGGAGGTTGCAGAGAGGTGGCGGATGGTCTCTTTGGCCAGGTGACAGGAGATGGGACAAGGAGCAATGGGCTCAAGCTGTGCCAGGGCAGGGTCAGATTAGATGGTATGGAAAAATTTTTACTGAATAAGTTCTTGGGGCCTGGAACAGGCTGCCCAGGGAAGGGGCTGAGTCCCTGACTTTGGATGTGTTTATAAAAGGGTAGATGAGGTGCTCAGGGATCTGGTTTAGCACAGGACAGGAACAGTTGGACTTGATGATCTTAAAGGTCTTTTCTACCTTGTGATTCTGTGATTCTCTAGTACGGTCTTTTGATGAAAATTCATTCATTCTGCACCTGACCTCATGTGTACAAGAAAATCTCTGCCTTCAAACACCAGCCAGGAGTAAAGACCATTTTATTAGATTTCTGATGTAGAAATGAACTTAGAACTTTGTTCCAGAAAAAAAAAACCATGAAGGCCTCCAGGTCAGAGAAGAGGGGGAAGTGAGTTATAAGTAGACACTATTCCTGCTGAAGGAAAAATGTCTGAATCAGCTTCTTCATTGCAGCTTTCAGTTCCTGGTTCCTCATGCTGTAGATGAGGGGGTTCACTGCTGGTGGAAACACTGAGTACAGAACTGCCACCATCAGATCCAGGAATGTGAATGAGATGGAAGGGGGCTTGAGGTAGGCAAACATGGCAGTGCTGACAAACAGGGAGACCACGGCCAGGTGAGGGAGGCAGGTGGAAAAGGCTTTGTGCCGTCCCTGCTGCGAGGGGATCCTCAGCACAGCCCTGAAGATCTGCACATAGGACACCACAAGGAACACAAAACAACCAAAACCTAAACAGGCACTGAACACAAGGACTCCAATTTCCCTGAGGTAGGCATGTGAGCAGGAGAGCTTGAGGATCGGGGGGATTTCACAGAAGAACTGGTCAACAGCATTGCCATGGCAGAGGGGCAGGGAAAATGTATTGGCTGTGTGCAGCACAGCATTGAGAAACCCACTGGCCCAGGCAGCTGCTGCCATGTGGACACAAGCTCTGCTGCCCAGGAGGGTCCCGTAGTGCAGGGGGTGGCAGATGGCAACGTAGCGGTCATAGGCCATGACAGTCAGAAGAAAGAACTCTGTGACGATCAAAAATACAAAGAAAAAGAGCTGAGCCCCACATCCTGTGTAGGAAATGGCCCTGGTGTCCCACAGGGAATTGGCCATGGATTTGGGAAGAGTGGTGGAGATGCAGCCAAGGTCAGTAAGAGAGAGGTTGAGGAGGAAGAAGTACATGGGGGTGTGGAGGCGGTGGTCCCAGGCTATGGTGAGGATGATGAGGCCATTGCCCAGGAGAGCAGCCAGGTAGATGCCCAGGAAGAGGCAGAAGTGCAGGAGCTGCAGCTCCCGTGTGTCTGCAAAGGCCAGGAGGAGGAACTGGCTGATGGAGCTGCTGTTGGACATCTGCTGCTGTCAAGTGTGGAGACCTGTCCAAGGAGGGAAAAGGCACAGTGCGATGTTAGGGAATTCTTTTTTGAGGAAAAACTCCTGCAACTCTTAGGGAATACCCTCATATTGACTCTCTGGATTCAGGAAGACCTTTGTCAGGTCCCTTTTGGGAGGTCTGCTTTGTGCTGGCTTGAGCGTGCCACTGCTGGGAGCAGGGTCAGCTGTGGCTCTCCAGAACTCAGTCCTGCCTGGCAGCAGTCAGTCAATAGAAGGATGGTGTGATCTCAGACTAAATCCCCTGTGGAGAGGAAGGAGCTTTTCAGCACTGTCACTCCAGTTTCACCCCAGGGCAGAGCAGAGCTTTGGAGCTTTGGTTTTCTCCTGCCTGTAGCTGAGGAGTGTTTGTTCTGTCAGAACTGCCTGACATTGCTGCTGCAGTGCCAGGGAAACCTTCCCCTGAGTGCAGAGTGGGGAGAGCTGCTCTGGACCCTGCAGAGAGCTGAGGAATCCAGTGTCCCAGGTCAGAGCTCCAAAGCCCTGCTGTGGTCTCATCCTACCCAAGGAGGATCTCAGCTCCCTGCTGAGTGAGGGTCAGCTCAGTGCCAGCCCCACCAATGGGAATGCCCAGAGCCCCAGGTAATGGTGGGACAAAGGCAGCAAGGACAGGAAGGGAAAGAAGCAAGAAATGCTCCAGCCAAGGCTGGAAGGACAGGGACAGACAGACAGGCACTCAGGGGTTTCTCCTCGATTGGGGTGTTGGGCCTGCCAATGAGAAGACTTGTTCAGAAACCCTGGTCTCAGAGTCTTTGCTCTGTGACAGATCAGGGGGTCACTGTGGGAAAGTTTCTGCACTGCAGGGGATGTCAGGGAGGTACCAAATCCCCACTGCCAGGGCATTGCTGGGAGCAGCTCCTGCTCCTTCCCTGACAATGTCTCTGCTGCCTGCAGCTGTCCCTGCAGCTGCTGCTCTTTGCCCATGTCACCTCCTGCTCTGTGCTCACAGACCTCATCCAACCTGCCCTGTGCTCAGCTCTGCTCTGCAGACCCCTCCTGGCATCAGGGCACTGCCCAGGGAACCTCTGTGTGTGCAGGGCTCAGGAGATGCTCTGACAAGTCCTCATGACCAATGAGTTTGCACTGCCTTCTGCAAAGTTATCAAGAAAAGATCAGCTCCCACTTCCCACCCAGTCCACAAGAGCAGAAAATTCAAAGCAAAGTCTCTTTACCTCTCTCCTGCAGTGAGCTCTCAGCATCCATCAGCTCTCTCAGCCTCACAGGTCTCCCCTCGGTGCCTCCAGGCAGTGTCCCCAGCCCTGTGTGCTTGGCAGAGGAGCTGCTCCTGGGCACAGCTGTCTCTCTGCAGTGCTGCTGGGTTGCCATGAGCTCCCTCCACCTGAGGAGCCCAGCCCAGCTCAGCAGGAGAAGACCAGTTCTTCTAGGCTCCCTCCTGGTGTCTCAGCCCTCATGGGGATCACTCTGTGATCTCATCTCTGATGTTCCCTCCCTCAGCTGGGGAGAAATCCTCCTGTCCATCAGAGTTGTTTTTCCTGAACAAACCAGAGCTGGGCAGGAGAATCCCCTTTCCTTGTCTCCACATGATAAAGGATGCCCAGGCAGGGACAGGGAGGGGAGACTTTCTCCCTGTGACAGGAAGGGATTTAGGGGAGCATTTGGGCATTTCTTGGGGTTTCACAAGAACAAAATCAGGAAAAACAAATCTACAAAGCTCTGCTCTGCACCTGGGGAAGTGGAAACCACAATCCAGAAAGATCATATAGATCCAAAAAGATAGACCTTCTGTTCAAGGACACCTGGAGAGCTCCCATCAGAGCCCCATACAGTCAGGGGCACCATCAGCCAGCAGGAAAGGCACCTCCCAAAAAGGACCTTTCCAATGTCTAATAGAACAGGGAGAGGCAGTCCATGGGTCTCCAATGAGAATGTTTTGCTCAGTGAAGAGTGCCCCAAGTTCTCACTGCATTACAGATATGGGAACCAAGTGGATAAAGCCCTGGATCCAGAAGAAATCGAGCCTGCATGAACCAGGATGGGATCCTGATCACAGTAACTGAAGTTGCATGAATTTGTGGGAAATGAAAACTAGGGAAATAGTGATTTCTGCACAGCCCAAGATCACAGACTGCAATTGGTGCCTGCACAAAAATGTGAGGCTGCTGTTATTTGCACTCCTGACACTCCTGATTAGTAAAGCAAACCAATACAACAGCAAAGGTATCAATGCACTTAGCCACAGGTGTGGATTCTGTAAGGCTTTACAGAATCAAGCAGCAACTGGTTTTTGTTGCTGGCTCACAGACATGGCTGTGAAAACTTTGAAAGGCATGTGCTGCAGGAATCTGGCTGAGCACTCAGCATTCAGAAATTAACAGATCAAACACAAAAGATACAAGATGAAAAATGAATTCTTTGGATTGGACAATTGGTTTCATGAGTGGGGAATTTCAGGATGGATATTGTCAATGGTCAAATTTGGATTATGGAATTTGGTAATTATAGTACTTGTCTTACATTTACTGCCATGCTTATTGAGCTTTGTGCAAAGGGCCCTTGCAGAGACCTCTAAAAGCAGTTTTTGTAACGCAGATACTGAAAAGGAAAAAAAAACAGTTGGGAAGGACAGCAGGCCTGCTGGTGGCCTGGCTCTCCTCATAAAGACATAGGCCCTGGCAATATTCTTGAATTTCCCATGAAACAGGACAATTATTTATGCTGAGAGGTATTTGGTAATGTCATTTTCAAAACACAGCGGCTTTGAAGGCAGGTGGACAGACGGCCTTACACCAAGGAGTTGTGAGAAGCTATTTGGAAATAAGTGAACAGGTCATGAACCAGCCATAATAAATGATCAGCACAGCAGGTGTGCAGATACCTGTTAGACATCAAAGGTAAACTAACAATGTGCAGCTATAAGATCTGCTTATCAGAACCCGTTATAATTACTAATTAATCACTTTGGTGTGAACAGTGTTTATCGCTAATTAGCCGTTTTTAGCTTGCCACATTTTACAGGATGGCTTTTAGTTGACAGGATGGCTTTTACATCCAGTTAAATAAGGACTTAGGTTATCAGTTATTTTTGCCTTAGTGTCACTCTTGCCGTGTCTGTTCCAGTGTTTCTCTTGCAGGAGGGATGATGCTTTTTGCAAAACTCTGGCTGGTCCATAAACAAGGAGGGGGAATCGTAACACTGGATGAGAGGAGTGGGTTCTGTGGCCCACCCTGTCTTTAGGAAGGCCAGTCCCTGGTGTAACTACACAGCAGCAAACCTGTCGAGATCCAGCAGTGCTCCCCTTTTATTCACCATCCGGGATATTCTTTATTGGTGGGGACAGGGCTTGGCCCGTTGTCCCCTCACACATAAGAGGGGGTCCGTGGTCGGCTTTCTGTTCTGACCCCAAACACCTCCATGATGTTGTGATATCCCCTTTCCCACTGGTCCAAGCGTGGTGCTCACACCTACAGCCACGCCTGTGAGGACCCAGCAGAATCCTGCTCTCTCAGTCGGCGCCCTGCGGCCTCTCTTTCGCTGCCAGGAGCGGCCGCTGGGAAAGCATCAGCTCCTTTAGATAGGTTTGGTTGTTGGCTTGCAAAGCAAACCAACGCTACTGGCAGGGCACTGCCTGGCCTTTGATTAGACGTGGATGGTGTTCGTCAGGCGGCGCTGCAGCATAGAGCTGCCGGAGATGTTTGGCTGTTAGCACAAGGCCGTGGCTGTGAGGAGTTTGAGGGTGTTGCATGAATCTCTCAGATCATCCTCAGTCTGTTCATGTCTGGCATTCAACAGCTTAAGGATGGAGCCTCGAAACTCCGACCAGAGGATGGATGGGGTTGGTTAGACAAACTTTTTGGAGGATGGGGATGATCTGGGTGGTTCAGGAGCTTGGTAAAAACTTGTGTTTCTGCCTTGGCTGTTTTTATTCTTTTGTTGCTCCTTTCACCCTGCCTGTTGCAATGTCTGCAGCGCTTGATAGATCGGTCTATGAAGAAGATTCTTTTTGTGCAACAGGAAGGGGGAGATGTAGGACAGGGCCTAAAGGAGCCAGGCAGGAGTTCCAGCCCCCTGCAGTTGTTAGGAAGAGACCTGCTGGAGCTTGTCAGCCCCAGGCCCTGGGAGAGTTCAAAAAAGGGACACTTCCTGATAAGAAGTGAAAAATGTCCTGGGGGTGAGACATGCAGGCAACAGGCAGGAAAGAAGGAACTAGTCAGCCTTGGAAGGAGGAACAAAACAAGCTGTAAAGAATGAAAAACAGGATGCTGTCAAGGTTGTGTCACCATGCTGAAATGGCTTTTTCACTGACAATGTTCGTGAAGGCTTCTAACCAATCAGCAAATGACTGATGTAGAATGGCTTTTTACACACCAATGAAACTAAGGCACACGTGGGCTTTGCAGAGTATATACACTTGTGATTTTATACCATAAATGGACAGTGGCTTGCATCAGGCTGTGTCCTGTCTCAGTCGCAGCAGTAGACAATGGCAGGACAAGGGGGAATGGACTAAAGCTGAAGGAGGGAAGGTTTGCATTAGATAATAGGGTGAAGTTTTTACAGAGGGTGGTGAGGTGCTTATAAAGGTTGCCCAGAGAGGGCGTGGGTGCCCCATCCCTGGGGGTGTTCAAGGCCAGCTTGGATGGGGCCCTGGGCAACCTTGTGTAGATCCAGGACTGCAGCTTGGTGGCCCTGCCTGTGGCAGGGGGTTGGAACTGTGTGATCCTTGGGGTCCCTTCCAGCCCAGAACATTCTATGATTCTATGAATCTATAACTGACTAAAGGGAAGATAACTGACCAAAGGAATAAGCCCACCATTGTCTTGTACTTTTGGAACAGCTGCCTCAGAGACAGAAGAAATTGAACAAGTGTCTCTTCTGCCTGGACTGTCAGAAGAGCCTTCTGGTGTGGGGCTGCTAAAGGCTGAAGAACAGTGGGTACCAATTGCTGCCATGATGGTGCTCAGACAATACCAGACCAAGAGAGACTCCCTGATTCCCATTCAGAAACTGATCATCAACTGGAGAGTCAGGGAGCGATTGGTAGAACCCACTCACCCTTCAACACTGCAATCTGGCCAGTGCAGAAGTCCAATGCAGAGTGGAGGCTGACACTGGAATATCGTGCCCTGGATGAGGCCACGCTGCCTGTGAGTGCTGCAGTGCCAGACATGCTGCACCTCCAGGATGAGTATGGAGTCAAAAACAGACAAGTGCTAAACCACAATGGACATTGCAAATGTTTTCTTCTTGACTCCTTTGGCAGCAGAATACTGGCCAGATTTTGCTTTCACTTGGAAGGGAATCCAGTACACCTGGGATCGACTGCCCCGGGGCTGGAAACACAGCCCCACCATCTGCCATGGACTGATCCAGACTGTGTTGGGACAGGGTGAAGCCTGATGAGTGCCATACAGTGATATCCCATACATCATTGTATGGGCAACACAGCAGAGGAATTTTTTGAGAAAGGAAAAAAATATCCAAATTCTGCCAAAAGCAGGTTTTGCCATCAAACAAAGTAAGGGCAAGGGACCTGCTCCAGAAATCCACTTTTTAGGAAGAAACCAGCAGGATGGGCGTCATCAGATCCCAGTGGATGTTATCAATACAGCAGCAGCTAGGTCTCCACCAACCAACACAAAGGAGACACAAGCTTTCCTAGGCACGGTGGGTTTCTGGTGAATGCATATCCCAAACCACAATCTCATTGTCAGCCCTCTCTGCCATGGAACCTGGTAAGAGAACGATTTCCAATGGGTCCCTGAGCAGAGACAGGCCTTTGAACAGATCAAACAGGAGACAGTCCATGCAGCAGCCCTTGGGCCTGTCCGGACAGGGACAGATGTAAAACATGGGTTCTACACCTCAGCCTGGGAGAATGGCCCTACCTGGAGTCTCAGGCAGAAAGCCCCAGGGGAGGCTCAATGTTGATCTCTGAGGTTTTGGAGTTGGGGCTACAGAGGATCTGAGGCCATTTACACTCCAACAGACAAGGAAATACTGGCAGCACATGAAGGGGTTTGAGCCACTTAGGAAGTGATTGGGACTGAAGGCCAGCTCCTCCTGGCACCCCGACTGCCAGTGCTGGGCTGGATGTTCAAAGGGAAGGCCCCTTCTACACACCATGCCACTCATGCTACGTGGAGCAAGTGGGTCACTCTTCTCACACAGTGGGCTCAAATAGGAAACCCCAATCCCCCAGGAACCCTGGAAGTGATCACAGACTGGCCAGAAGGCAAAGAGTTTGGAATATCACCAGAGGAGCAGGTGACACGTGCTGAGGAGGCCCCACTGGAGAGTGAACTGCCAGAAAATGAGAAAAAATATGCCCTGTTCAGCGATGGGCCCTGTCACATTGCTGGTAAACATCAGAGGTGGAAGGCTGCTGTATGGAGCCCTACACGACAAGTTGCAGAAGCCACCGATGGAGAAGGCAAATCCAGCCAGTTTGCAGAGGTGAAAGCCATCCAGCTGGCTTTAAACATTGCCAGGTGAGAAAAAAGGCCAAATATGTAGCTCTGTCCTAATGCCTGGGTGGTGGCCACTGCCCTGTGGAGGTGGTTGCAGCAATGGACACAAAGCAACTGGCAGAACAGAGGCAAAGCCATCTGGGCTGCTCCATTGTGGCAAGACATCTCTGCCCAGGTAGAGAACCTGACTGTAAAAGTACATCATGTAGCTGCCCACGTACCCAAGGTAGAAGCACCCAGTGGCTGGCTAGGAACATAGGATGTGCCCCGTGCCACCACCTGCAACACCATCCTGGGTCTGGAGAAGCAAGTCCTCTGGTGCCATGGCACTCCACAAGGAATCGGGTGGGACAGTGGGACTCGTCTCTGGAATAATCCCAGAGACACCTGGGCCCAAGAACACAGCATCGAATGGGGATATCATATCCCCCACCACGCATCCAGAGCTACAATGGACTGTTAAAGACTATGCCAAAAGCAATGGGTGCTGGAACCCTCTACAGCTGGGATATGCATTTAGCCAAAGCCCCGTGGCTAGTTGATTCCAGGGGCTCTATCCATCAAATTGGCACTGCCCAATCAAAACTCCCAGAGACTCTAGAGGGGGTAAAGTCCCTGCAGTGTGCATTCAAAGCAAATGACAAAAGCAGTCTGGGTTATTCCTGCTTCAGGAAAAGGCAAACCCATCCATGGCATTGCTTTAACTCAGGGGCCTGGGTGCACTTGGTGGGTGATGCAAAAGGATGGGGAAGTCCAGTGTGTACCCCAAGGGGGTTTAGTTCTAGGTGAGGATAGCCCCTAAATTGTTGGTGTATAACAAAATTGTTCCATGGCAGATGGTCTAAATAATAGATCAATGATGTTATGATCCTCCCCAACACTCTGAAAATGTAAGATCTGGGCATGATGTAGATGGTGTGGAAAGAGGGGTGGATAATGTCCTGGTTCTGGCCAGGCCAGAGCTCACCTCCCCAAGCAGCCAGCACAGGTGAGCTGAGGTCGCCTGGGCTGTTTTCCACACCACCTGACATCACTTCCCCATCAAAAGAAAATGGGCTGGTTGGGGAGGGGTGGTTGTGGCATGGGGCAGCACTCTGTTCCTGTTGGGTTTGTAAGGTACTCTGTGCTATCACTGGGTGTGAGTGCAACTGGGGCTGTTCTTGTGCCCCTTTTCTGGTGCTTTTGTCAGTAAACTGTCCTTATCCCAACCCACAGAGGCTCTGTCTGTTTCTCCTGCGGGAGTGAGCGAGCAGCATGTGGTGCTCAGCCATTGTTCGGGGCTGAAGCACCGCAGTTTCCAAGCCACAAGCAGTGAGCTTCTCCAGGAGGAGGTGTTGGGAAACTGTCCAAGGCCTTGCTAAAGTCAAGGTAGACAACATCCAGAGCCCTTCCCTTGTCCAATAAGACGTCCCCTTCAGGTTCACAGATCTGTGCACATCTCTGTGGTGTAGCAGGACCATCTCCTCCTGGCTTGGTGTGCTTGGGTCATTCTGCTCCCTGTCCCTGTCTCCTGGCTCAGGGAATTGGATTCTCTCTGTACAACTGCTCCTCTGTACGACTCAAGACGGAGGCAAAGATTTCATTAAGCACCTCAGCCTTGTCCTCATCTTTCCATGATGTGTCTCCTCCTGAATCTGATAGGGGATGGAGGGTCTCCCTGGTCTTTCTTAACCATGGAGCTGGGCTTTGGACCTACAATGAGGAGAAACGTTGTCCTAAGGACAACATCATTACACACCCCACGTTGTGCTGCCCCAGGAAGAGCCCTGAGCAATGCCTGAGGGGCAGGACCTGTCTTCCCCCAGGCTGGGGGGTCAGGGCTTGGCCTTTATGATTCATCAAAGCAACCCAGGGCTTTCTTCAGCATCTCAGCTGCTTGTACATTGCCTTTGCCTACCAGACAACATGGCCTCCAATTACCTGTTCTAACGAGTCCCTGGGGAGGCTCAGCCAGCAATGGCTCTCAGCGGGACTCAGTAATACTTCAGGGTACTTTGGCTGCTACTTTTGACATGGAGTCTTTTGTGTCATTTCCTCTCAGTACCTGAGCTTCAAGGACTCAGCCCCAAATGCATCCCAGGGCTCATTAAAAATAAAAAGCAAGCATTAATGAGCTATGTCTCTTTGTGTAATTATCTTCAAGTTTTCAAGAGATGTACAGATCATTGAAGCTGTTTCAAAGGGAGCTCATAGTAAAATTGGTTGGGGTTTTTTTAAGGGTGTAGGTTCTGATTTTCACTTTAGAGAGAGGTGATAACCTCTGGCTGAGATTGATCCAGGTTGCCTCCTAAGGAGGTCTGGACTGGTCTGGAAAAGGGTCCCTTGAAGCAGTGGGGGCAACGTTGCTCCACATCTCCACAAGCCCATCATGACTCTCACCAGCCAACTGGGACTTGCATCCCTTGTCCTTACATCAGGTCTCTCTGCTGCACTCCACAGTGGGGCGTTACAGCCCCTCTGTACCAGCTCCCCTGCTTTCCTTAGACAACTGGCTGCACACAGGCAGCAGAGAGGGAGTTATTGTCCAAGCAACAAAAGAAACCTGACAAGATTGGTTATAAATGATTGATTGTATTTGCTGACTTTGATTCTAAGGGAGCAGTAAGAGAATCTACTGTACAGGACAGTGTGTCTTTATCACTGTGAAGAATCTCTACAGACCCTGGATTAAAACAATGGGTGCCAGTCACAGACCTTGGATTTAAACAATGGATGCCAGCCACGGGCCTTGAGTTAAAACAAGAAGTAACTGGAGCTATATAACAACAGATGAAGATGAGATAAGCTTGCTTAAGGATGGGGGTTCACTGGTGGACACATGGAGGAAGACTATCGACCAGCACCAGAGGACCCCGCTCAACATAGCTACGCATGTGCAAAGGACATTAACATATGTAATGATTTCTAGGAAGTAACATGAATATGCTAATCAATACCCTCCCCTCTTGTCTTTAAAACAATCATTCTAGTTAACCAATGGATTTTATAGAAGAAGAATATAGATATCTTGAAGCAATCCAAAGCCAGTCATTGTAAAGATCAAGCTAAGAAGCCAGCATTGTTGCGCAATGCTCTTTGTTAGACATTGTCTAAATAAGTTCTGCTTTGCCCCTTTGGGTGAACAGCTTTTTGGTGGAGCTCTCCCCCGTGTTCCCCAGTGCTGGAAGAAAGAAGTGCCTGCTTCTCTGTTCTTCAGGCTTGTGAGCGCTGACAGGTTTGGTGACCCAGCTGGGACCTTGCGAGTGAGACTGGACGGGATGGAGCGCTGATGGAACTCCAGCTGGCACCGAGGGATTCTCGGGGAGAGACATGGCCTTTGGCCCCTACAGCTCCTCACAACGCTCACTGGAGAGGTGAGGCCCGTCTTTAAGACCTGGGGAGTCTGCCTGGTGAGCTCAGCCCATGGCAGCTCCTCGAGCTCTGCTTAGTTGGGCCCGGGTAAGGCTAAAAGGAACTGGGGAGGCTGCCTGGTGAGCTAAGCTGTAAGTGGCAGCACATGCAGCTCTGCTTGGTTGGGCCCAGGTGAGTGCCAGGAGCTGCCAGTTCGAGGGAGTGCAAGTTCCGCCTGGTTGGGCAGGGAACTGCCGAGTGTGGAAGCCTGGGCACCACCCGTCAGGTGAATGTGAAACCAGCGCAGGGTTGGCAACAGAGGAAAAGAGAGAAGGGAACAAGGGATAAAAAGCCAGCCTGCAGAAAGGAAATCAGGGACCTGACTGGGAAAGGGTCAAGTTCTAAGGACATAGAGCTAAGGGATTGGTTCAATGGTGTCTTGAATTCTGTGCTTGAAGGGTGAAAGTTCTGTTGAAGCTGGGTATAAATGGGAGTGAATGAGACGTGTAGAAACCCAGTGTGGAAGTGTGGAACTTTGATCCGTGGTTCTGTTATCCCGTGAGGGGTGCAGCCAAAACCCCTGTGGGGGCCAGCAAAAAAAATGGTAAAAAGGTTCTATTATTATTTTTTAAAAAGTGTAAAAAAAAACCCAACCCCGAAATGATTGCCCTTGTTAAACTTCATGGTGTGGGTGATTGCCCAGCTCTCTGAGGCTTCTCCACCCTCCACAGAGTCAACACCTCCTCCCAATGTGGGGTCATATGCAAATTCACTGAAGACACCCTCTAGTCCAGTTGTCTGGTCGCTTATGGAAACATGAAAAAGAATCACAGAATCACAAGGTTGGGAAAGACCTTTAAGATCATCAAGTGCAAGTGTTCCTGTGCTGTGCTAAACGGTATCTCTAAGTACCTCATCTACCCTTTTCTTGAAACACACCCAGGGTCGGGGGCTCAACCCCCTCCCTGGGCAGCCTGTTCCAGGCCCTGACAACTCTTCCAGTTAAAAATTTTTCCTAACATCATATCTGACCCTGCCCTGGCTCAGCTTGAGGCCATTGCCCCTTGTTCAATCTCCTGATACTCCTGGCTGAAGAGATCATCCCTCACCTCTCTACACCCTCCTGTCAGGTCATTGTAGGCAGTGATAAGGTCTCCCCTCAGCCTCCTCTTCTCCAGGCTGAACACCCCCAGCTCCCTCAGCTGCTCCTCAGAGGATTTGCCCTCCAGCCCCTTCCCCAGCCTGGTTGCCCTTCTCTGGACTCGCTCCAGGACCTCCATGTCCTTCTGATGCTGAGGAGCCCAGAACTGGACCCAGCACTCGAGGTGTGGTCTCACCAATGCCCAGTCCAGGGGCACAATCCCCTCCCCAGACCTACTGGCCACACTATTGCTGACACAAGCCAGGATGCCATGGGCTTTCCTGGCCACCTGGGCACACTGCTGGCTCCTGTTCAGCCTGCAGTCACCCAACACCCCCAGGTCCTTCTCTGCCTGACAGCTCTCCAGCCAGGCTCCCCCAGCCTGTAGCGCTGCAGGGGGTTGTTCTGTCCCATGTGCAGCACTCTGCCCTGGGCCTTGTTAAACCTCATCCCCTTGGTCTCAGCCCATGGGTCCAGTCTGTTCAGATCCCTCTGAAGAGCCTCCCTCCCCTCAGGCAGATCAACACTTCCTCCCAGCTCAGTGTCCTCTGCAAACTCACTGAGGGAACATCCAATCCCTTCCTCCAGGTCATGGATAAAGATGTTGAACAGAACTGGGCCCAGGACTGAGCCCTGGGGGACGCCACTGGTGACCGGCCTCCAGCTGCATTTTGTTCCATTCCCCCTCTGGGCCCGGCCATCCAGCCAGTTTTGAACCCAGCTGAGGGTCCCCCTGTCCAGGCCAGTGGCAGCCAGTTTCTCAATCAGAATGCTGTGAGAAACCGTGTCAGAGGCTTTCCTGAAGTCCAGGCAGACACATCCACAGCCTTCCCCTCGCCCATGAAGCGGGTCACCTTGTCACAGAAGGGGATCAGGTGAGTTTGACAGGATCTACCCTTTGTAAACCCATGCTGACTGGGCCTGATCCCCTGGCCATCACACATGTGCTGCATGACAGCTCCCAAGATTCTATTTTTTAATTCTATAAATACAGTAACAAAAGGAGGGCCAGGGAGAATCTCCCACCTTTCTGGTAGGTCGCAGACAAAGGGTGCAAGTGCTGAAAAAGTTTCCTGGCCTGAAACCTCCCCAGGAAGCCCACTAGAAGCCCCAGGAACCATGGTGGTCAGGGCTTTCCTGTCCAAGGGAAAGGTCCTAAGAGTGCCTGACATCATTTTCTGACACTACTAGTGCCCCTCTTTGAAAATACCAAACATACAACAATAGCTCCCCCAAAAAATCTATGAAGGCTGAATGATGTTCCTGGCCTGAAACCTCCCAAGGCAGCCTACATGATGCCCTAGTAACCTTGGGGCAAAGGGCATTCCTAGCCAAGGGAATGGTCCTAACAGGGCCTGACATCATTTTCGGGCTCTACCCATGTCCACATTCAAAAGTGCTAAACCTCCAGCAATAGCTCCCAAACAAAAGGTTTGAGGGCTGAAATATCTTGGGGGCCTGAAACCTTCCCAGGTAGCCAAAAAGGAGTCTCAGTAACTTGGGGGCTCAGCGCTTTCATAGCTGAGGGGATGGTGCTAAGAGTGCCTGATGTCATTTTCGGGCTCTACCAGGGGCCAACTCTGAAAACACTCAACGTCTAGAAGGAGCACCCAAAGAAAAGGTGGGAGGTCTGAAAGATGTTTCTGGCGTGAAACTTCCCCAGGTAGCCTGCAAACAGCACCAGTAACCTTGGGGCTCAGGGTGTTCCTAGCCAAGGGAGCGGTCCTAAGATTGCCTGAATTAATTTTCAAGCTCTACAAGTGTCCACCTTTGAAACTGAGAAACGTCCAGGAATAGCTCACACTCAGATTGGTGTGAGGGCTGAAAAAGGTTTGTGGACTGAAACCTCCCCAGACAGCAGAGTAGCAGTACAAGAAACCTTGAGGCTCGGTGCATTCCTAGCCAAGACAATGGTCCTAACAGTGCTTGATGTCATTTTTCAATCTACCAGCAACCACCTTTGAAAGTGCTAAGCCTCCAGCAATGTCTCCAACAAAAGGAGCAAGGGCTGAAGGACTTTCCTGGCATGAAACGTCATCAGCGATCAGACTAGAAGCACAAGGAACCTTGGGGCTCAGGGCGTTCCTTGCCTGATGTCATTGTCAGGCTCTACCAGTGTCCAACTTCAAAACTTCTAAACATTCAGCAGCATCTATCAAACAAAAGTCTGAGAGATTAAAGATGTTATTGCCCCAAAACTTCCTCAAGGAGTGGACAAGCAGCCCCAGTAACCTTTAGGATCAGGGCATTCCTAGGCAAGGGAGCAGTCCTAACAGTGCCTGGCATTGTTTTCAGGCTCCACCAGCATCCAGATGTGAAACTTGTAAATGTCCAGCAATAGCTCCTAAAGAAAAGGGTCGAGAGCTGAAGGATGTTCCTGGTTTGAAATCCCCCTGATTACCCCTCAGGCAGCCCCAGAAATCTTGGGGCTCAGGTCTCTCCGTCTCAAGGGAATGTCCTAACAGTGCCTGATGTCATTTTTGGGCTCTCCCAGTGTCCAACTTTGAAAGATCTCTACAGCCAGAAATAGCTCCCCAAAAGTACGGGAGAGGGCCAAAGATGATCCCGGCCTGAAACCTCCCTAGGGAACCTACTAGCAGCAGGAGTAACCTTAAGGCTCAGCACATTCCTAGCCAAGGAAACAGCCCTGAGAGTGCCAGGCGTCACTGCATGGCTCTACAGTCCTCCACCTTTGAAGCTGCTAAACTGCACCAAGAGCTGCCAAACAAAAGGTGTGAGGGATGAAAGACATTCCTGGCCTGAACCCTCCCCATAGAGACTACAAACAGGACCACTGACCATCGGGCTCAGGGCTTCCCTTGCCAAGGCATCCATCCTAAAAGTGCCTGACTTCATTTTGGGGTCTAGCACCCTTCACCTTTTGAAACTGCTTCAGGAAGGAAGTTCTTTTAAGGGAATGGTCTGAACAGTGCCTGACATCATCTTCTGGCTCTACCTGAGTTCACCTTCAACCCTAATCATTGTAAAGGAAGAGCTGCCAAACAAAAGACACAAGGGCCTAATGATATTCCTGGCCTGAAACCTCCCCAGGTAGCCCACTAGCAGCCCCAGTAACCTAGGAGCTCAGGACTGTCCTTTCCAAGGGAACGGTCCTAACTGCACCTGACATCATGTTCCAGCTCTACCAGTGTTCACCTTCAAACATGCTCATCATCCACCAATAACTCCCCCAAAGAAAGATGCAAGGACTGAAAGATGTTCCTGACCTTGAATTTCAACAGGTATCCCACTACCAGCCCCAGTAACCATGGGGCTCAAGGATTTCAGTTCAAAGGGAACAATCCTAACATTGCCTGATGTCATTTTCAGGCTCTACAAGTGTCCATCTAGGAAAATGCTAAATGTCCAGCAGTAGCTCCCAAACAAAAGGTCTGAGGGTCAAAAGATGTTCCTGGCATTAAATCTCCTCAGGTATCACACTAAACACCCCAACATTAAACGGGTACTAAATACAAGAAGAGCAATGTCCCAGGGGTAGGCATCTGAGCAGGTGAGGCTGAGGATCTGGGGGATTTCAGAGAAGAACTGGCCAAGAGCATTGCCCTTGCAGAGGGGCAGGGAACATGTATTGGCTGTGTGCAGCACAGCACTGAGAGACCCACTGCAGCTCCCATGTGTCTGCAAAGGCCAGGAGGAGGAAGTGGGGAATGAAGCTGCCCTTGGACATTTTCTGCCTCTGTGCATGAAGCCCTGTGCAAGGAGAACAAGGCAGTGAGACCTTGGGGCACTCTTCACTGAGCAAAACATTCTCATTGGAGACCCAAGGACTGCCTCTCCCTGTTCTATTAGACATTGGAAAGGTCTTTTTGGGAGGTGCCTTTCCTGCTGGCTGAGGGTGCCCTTGGCTGTATGGGGCTCTGATGGGAGCTCTCCAGGTGTCAGTTTGTCCTTGCAGCAGAAGGTCTATCTTTTTGGATCTATAGGATCTGTTCTGGATGGTGGTTTCTACTTCAACCAACTGCAGGGTAGAGCTTTGTAGATATGATTGTCCTGATTCTGTTCTTATGAAACAACAAGAAATGCCCAAATGCTCCCCTAAATCCCTTCCTGTCACAGGGGAAAGAGTCCACATCACTGGCCCTGCCTGGGGGTCCTGTCTCATGGGGAGACAAGGAAAGGTGATTGCCCAGCTCTGGTTTGATCAGGAGAAACAACTCTGATGGACAGGAGGATTTCTCCCCAGCTGAGGGAGGGAACATCAGAGATGAGATCACAGAGTGATCCCCATGAGGCCTGAGACACCAGGAGGGAGCCTAGAAGAACTGGTCTTCTCCTGCTGAGCTGGGCTGGGCTCCTGGGATGGAGGGAGCTCATGGAAACCTGTCAGCCCTGATAAGAGACAGCTGTGCCCAGGAGCAGCTCCTCTGCCAAGCACACAGGGCTGGGGACACTGCCTGGAGGCACCGAGGGGAGACCTGTGAGGCTGAGAGAGCTGATGGATGCTGAGAGCTCACTGCAGGAGAGAGGTAAAGAGACTTTGCTTTGAATTTTCTGCTCGTGGTGACTGGGTGGGATGTGGGAGCTGAGCTTTTCTTGATAACTTTGCAGAAGGCAGTGCAAACTCATTGGTCATGAGGACTTGTCAGAGCATCTCCTGAGCCCTGCACACACAGAGGTTCCCTGGGCAGTGCCCTGATGCCAGGAGGGGTCTGCAGAGCAGAGCTGAGCACAGGGCAGGTTGGATGAGGTCTGTGAGCACAGAGCAGGAGGTGACATGGGCAAAGAGCAGCAGCTGCAGGGACAGCTCCAGGCAGCAGAGACATTGTCAGGGAGGGAGCAGGAGCTGCTCCCAGCAATGCCCTGGCAGTGGGGATTTGGTACCTCCCTGACATCCCCCACAGTGCAGACACATTCTCACAGCCATCCCCTGGTTTCTGCCACCCAGCACAGACTCTGAGCCCAGACTTCCAGGGTTTCAGGATAAGTTTTCTCCTTGGCAGCACAACCCCCAGTGAGGAGAAACCCCTGAGTGCCTGTCTGTCTGTCCCTGTCCTTCCAGCCTTGGCAGGAGCATTTCTTGCTGTTTCCCTTCCTGTCCTTGCTGCCTTTGTCCCACCATTACCTGGGGCTCTGGGCATTTCCATTGATGGGGCTGGCACTGAGCTGACCCTCACTCAGCAGGGAGCTGAGATTCTCCTTGAGTAGAGTGAGACCGCAGGAGGGGTTTGGAGCTCTGCCCTGGGAGACTGGATTCCTCAGCTCCCTGCAGGGTCCAGAGCAGCTCTCCCCACTCTGCACTCAGGGGAAGGTTTCCCTGGCACTGCAGCAGCAATGTCAGGCAGTTCTGACAGAACAAACACTCCTCAGCTACAGGCAGGAGAAAACCAAAGCTCCAAAGCTCTGCTCTGCCCTGGGGTGAAACTGGAGTGACAGTGCTGAAAAGCTCCTTCCTCTCCACAGGGGATTTAGTCTGAGATCACACCATCCTTCTATTGACTGACTGCTGCCAGGCAGGAAGGAATTCTGAAATGCCTAGAGCTAACTCTCCTCCAGCTGGTACCTTGTTTGATCCAACACAAAACAGAATTCCCAAAAGAGACCTGCCAAAATTACTCCTGAATACAGAGAGAATTCCCTATAAATTGGAAGAGGTTTTCCTTACATCATTTTCTGGCTCTACTAGTGTCCTCCTTTAAACATTCTAATTGTACAGCAATTGCTCCCAAATAAATCTGTGAAGGCTGAATGATGTTCCTGACCTGAAACCTCCCCAGGTAGCCCACATGCAGCCCTGGTAACCTTGGGGCCAAGAGCATTCCTTGCAAAGGGAATGGTCCTAACAGTGCCTGACCTCATTTTGGTGCTCTACCAGAGTCCAACTTCAAAACTCCAAAATGTACAGCAATATCTCCCAAACAAAAGGTGGAGGGATGAAAGATATTCCTGACCTAAAACCTCCCCATGTAGCCCAGTAGAAGCACCAGTACCCCTGGGGATCAGGACTTTCCTTTCCAAGGGAACAGTCCTAACAGTGCCTGATGTGATTTTCAGGATATACCAGTGTCCATCTCCCAAACTGATAAACATCCAGTGATAGTTCCAAACAAACTGTGTGAAGGCTGAAAGATGTTATTGGCCTGAAACCTCCCAGGCATTTCTAGCTATGGGAATGGTCCTTAATTTGAGTGACATCTTTTTCTGGCTCTACCAGCATCCACCTTCAACACTGATACATGTCCTGCAATTGCTCCCAAATAAAAAGGGGTGAGGGCCTAAAGAGGTTCCTGGCCTTAAACTTCCACAGGTAACCCACTAGCAGCAGGAGAGACTGTAAGGCTCAAGACATTCCCAACCAAGGTAAGAGGCCTTATAGAGCCTGAGGTCATTGCTTGGGTCTACAGTGCTCAACCTTGAAAACTCATAAACTGCACTAATACTTCCAAAACAAAGAGGTGCAAGGGATGAAAGAAGTTCCTGGCATGAAACCTCCCCATGTAGGCTACAGACAGGACACTAATTTCAGGGCTCAGGGCTTTCACTTTCAATAGAACAGTTCTAAAAGTGCTTGACTTCATTTTCGGGCTCTATCTAGAATACATCTACAAATATGATAAACATCCACCAATTCAACTGGGGAGAAAGTTGTGAGTGCTGGAAGATGTTCCTGGCATGAAATGTCCTTAGGGACTGGACAAGAAGCACCAGTAACCTTGAGGCTCAGGGTGTTCCTTGAGAAGGGAACGGTCATAAGAGTACCTGATGTCATTTTCTGAAAGTGCAAGAAATATTCCTCAAAGAAGAGTTGCCTCAATTCTCACTGAGCCTTTTCCCTCCTTGGACAGGTCTCCACACTTGACAGCAGCAGATGTCCAACAGCAGCTCCATCAGCCAGTTCCTCCTCCTGGCCTTTGCAGACACACGGGAGCTGCAGCTCCTGCACTTCTGCCTCTTCCTGGGCATCTACCTGGCTGCTCTCCTGGGCAATGGCCTCATCATCCTCACCATAGCCTGGGACCACCGCCTCCACACCCCCATGTACTTCTTCCTCCTCAACCTCTCTCTTACTGACCTTGGCTGCATCTCCACCACTCTTCCCAAATCCATGGCCAATTCCCTGTGGGACACCAGGGCCATTTCCTACACAGGATGTGGGGCTCAGCTCTTTTTCTTTTTCTTTTTAATCTCCACAGAGTTCTTTCTTCTGACTGTCATGGCCTATGACCGCTACGTTGCCATCTGCCACCCCCTGCACTACGGGACCCTCCTGGGCAGCAGAGCTTGTGTCCACATGGCAGCAGCTGCCTGGGCCAGTGGCTTTCTCCATGCTGTGCTGCACACAGCCAATACATTTTCCCTGCCCCTCTGCCATGGCAATGCTGTTGACCAGTTCTTCTGTGAAATCCCCCCGATCCTCAAGCTCTCCTGCTCACATGCCTACCTCAGGGAAACTGGAGTCCTTGTGGTCAGTGCCTGTTTATGTTTTGTGTGTTTTGTGTTCCTTGTGGTGTCCTATGTGCAGATCTTCAGGGCTGTGCTGAGGATCCCCTCGCAGCAGGGACGGCACAAAGCCTTTTCCACCTGCCTCCCTCACCTGGCCGTGGTCTCCCTCTTTCTCAGCACTGGCATCTTTGCCAACCTGAAGCCCCCCTCCATCTCCTCTCTATTTCTGGACCTGGTATTGGCATTTCTTTACTCAGTGTTTCCACCAGCAATGAACCCCCTCATCTACAGCATGAGGAACCAGGAGCTCAAGGATGCCATGTGGAAACTGATGTCTGGATGTTTCTAAGCAGCAATAAACTCTTCCTCTGCATATCACTGACCATGGAACTCACAATAGCACCAGTATGTGTAATCTTGGGATTATTTTCCTTTCTTGTTTGTCAAAACTATAATAATATGCAGCACGTTTATCTTATTCCTAATTAGGTATCTCCAGGTCTTGTGTGACACAGACACTTTGTAGTGATGAGCTGTGCTCTCTTTGTATCATGTCTGCCTGGAAAGGTGCACAGCATTTTCTTTCTTTTGTTTTCTCCTGGCATTTATAAAAGTTTTACAAGGACATTTTCATCAGCTGAATCACTCTCCTACGTGTCTGCAATGGCAATGCTTTCCCACCATGACAGAACAGGAATTTCCTGGAAGTGTACCATAGCACCATAGAATCACTTAGGTTGCCTTTGAAATCATGGATCTAACCACAGCCTAAGCCTGCCTAGTCCACCTCTAGACCATGTCCTAAGGCACCACATCTACATGTGTTTTAAATACCTCCAGGGATGGTGACTCCACCACTTCCCTGGGCAGCCTGTTCCAATACTTGACTACCCTTTCAGTAAAGAGATTCTTCCTGATAGCTGACCTAAATCTCCCCTGGTGCAATCTGAAATCCTCTCATCCTATCACTTGCAACCTGAGATAAGAGACCAAACCACACCTCTCTTGAGCCCCCCTTGCAGGTAGCTGTAGAGAGTGATAAGTTCTCCCCTCAGCCTCCTTTTCTCAAGACTAAAATGCCCCAGTTCCCTCAGCCACTCCTCACAGGACTTGTGCTCCAAAGCCTTCTCCAGCTTTGTTGCCCATCTCAGGACACGCTCCAGCATCTCAACGTCCTTCATGTAGTGAGGGCCCAAGACTGGACATGGCAAGAATCACAGAATCACAGAATTTTAAGGTTGGAAAAGACCTAGAAGATCATCCAGTCCAACCATTCACCTAGCTCCCACTAAACCATATCCCTCAATACAACATCAGTCTTCCTGAACACCCCAGGATGGTGACTCCCCCCTCTGCATTCCAGTGCCTGACTACCCTTTCTGAAGTAGTATTTCCAATGTCCAGCCTGAATCTCCCTGGCAGCTTGATACCATTCCCACATGACGTGTGGCCTCCTCAGAGCTGACTGTAATGGAACAATCACTCCTCTTCTCCTGCTAGTCACACTATTCCTGATACAAGCCAGGATTGCATTTGTCTGCTTGGCCACCTGGGCACACTGCTGGCTCATTATCCTGGTTTCAGTCAGGATAGAGTTAACTCCATTTGTAGCAGCTGATGGGATGCTGTGTTTGGGAGTTACAATGAAAGCAGTGCTGAGAACACCCTGATGTTCTTAGTTGCAGTCAGACAGTCAAGGACTTTCTCAGCTTCTTCCTATTTCTCTATTCATGAGAAAGGAGGGGCGAAGCCAGGACAGGTGACCCAGATGGGCCAAAGAGAGTATTCCATGCCAATGACGTCCTGCCCAGGAGAACGGGGGGCTGAGGGGAGGAAGAAGAGGGGCGGTGGCAGGACGCGTGCTGCTTGGGGGGACGGTCGGTTCCGGGACAGCTCTGGGTGGTACGGCCTGAGTTGTGTGGGTCGGGGAGAAACTGCATTGGGGATCAAGAGTTTCATATTCTTTTGCTCTAAAGTCCTGTTAGCATTGGTATATTTTATCTTTCTGTTCTCTTAGTAAACTCTCCTTATCCCAACCCACGGGCCTCTTAGTTTCTTGGTTTTGAAGTTATTTGCCCCTTTCCTTTTCCCTTCCCTTGTTTTCCCCCTTTTTTGCCTCTTCCCCTGCTCTTTTACTTTAAGGAGCAGGCAGCTGCGTGGATCTCGGCCCACAGCCGGGGTGAAACCATGACACAGGGCCTGACATCATTTTCGGGCTCTACCCATGTCCACATTCAAAAATGCTAAACCTCCAGCAATAGCTCCCAAACAAAAGGTTTGAGGGCTGAAATATCTTGGGGGCCTGAAACCTTCCCAGGTAGCCAAAAAGGAGTCTCAGTAACTTGGGGGCTCAGCGCTTTCATAGCTGAGGGGATGGTGCTAAGAGTGCCTGATGTCATTTTCGGGCTCTACCAGGGGCCAACTCTGAAAACACTCAACGTCTAGAAGGAGCACCCAAAGAAAAGGTGGGAGGTCTGAAAGATGTTTCTGGCATGAAACCTCCCCAGGTAGCCTGCAAAGACCACCAGTAACCTTGGGGCTCAGGGTGTTCCTAGCCAAGGGAGCGGTCCTAAGATTGCCTGAATTAATTTTCAAGCTCTACAAGTGTCCACCTTTGAAACTGAGAAACGTCCAGGAATAGCTCACACTCAGATTGGTGTGAGGGCTGAAAAAGGTTTGTGGACTGAAACATTCCCAGATAACAGAATAGCAATACAAGAAACCTTGAGGCTCGGTGCATTCCTAGCCAAGACAATGGTCCTAACAGTGCTTGATGTCAGTTTTCAATCTCCCAGTGTCCAACTTTGAAAGATCTATACAGCCAGAAATAGCTCCCCAAAAGTACGGGAGAGGGCCAAAGATGATCCCGGCCTGAAACCTCCCTAGGGAACCTACTAGCAGCAGGAGTAACCTTAAGGCTCAGCACATTCCTAGCCAAGGAAACAGCCCTGAGAGTGCCAGGCGTCATTGCATGGCTCTACAGTCCTCCACCTTTGAAGCTGCTAAACTGCACCAAGAGCTGCCAAACAAAAGGTGTGAGGGATGAAAGACATTCCTGGCCTGAACCCTCCCCATAGAGACTACAAACAGGACCACTGACCATGGGGCTCAGGGCTTCCCTTGCCAAGGCATCCATCCTACAAGTGCCTGACTTCATTTTGGGGTCTAGCACCCTTCACCTTTTGAAACTGCTTAAGGAAGGAAGTTCTTTTAAGGGAATGGTCTGAACAGTGCCTGACATCATCTTCTGGCTCTACCTGAGTTCACCTTCAACCCTAATCATTGTAAAGGAAGAGCTGCCAAACAAAAGACACAAGGGCCTAATGAGATTCCTGGCCTGAAACCTCCCCAGGTAGCACACTAGCAGCCCCAGTAACCTAGGAGCTCAGCACTGTCCTTTCCAAGGGAACGGTCCTAACTGCACCTGACATCATGTTCCAGCTCTACCAGTGTCCACCTTCAAACATGCTCATCATCCACCAATATCTCCTCCCCAAAAAAGATGCAAGGACTGAAAGATGTTCCTGACCTTGAATTTCAACAGGTATCCCACTACCAGCCCCAGTAACCATGGGGCTCAAGGATTTCAGTTCCAAGGGAACAATCCTAACATTGCCTGATGTCATTTTCAGGCTCTACAAGTGTCCATCTAGGAAAATGCTAAATGTCCAGCAGTAGCTCCCAAACAAAAGGTATGAGGGTCAAAAGATGTTCCTGGCATTAAATCTCCTCAGGCATCACACTAAACACCCCAACATTAAACAGGTACTAAATACAAGAAGAGCAATGTCCCAGGGGTAGGCATCTGAGCAGGTGAGGCTGAGGATCTGGGGGATTTCAGAGAAGAACTGGTCAAGAGCATTGCCCTTGCAGAGGGGCAGGGAACATGTATTGGCTGTGTGCAGCACAGCACTGAGAGACCCACTGCAGCTCCCCTGTGTCTGCAAAGGCCAGGAGGAGGAAGTGGGGAATGAAGCTGCCCTTGGACATTTTCTGCCTCTGTGCATGAAGCCCTGTGCAAGGAGAACAAGGCAGTGAGACCTTGGGGCACTCTTCACTGAGCAAAACATTCTCATTGGAGACCCAAGGACTGCCTCTCCCTGTTCTATTAGACATTGCAAATGTCCTTTTTGGGAGGTGCCTTTCCTGCTGGCTGAGGGTGCCCCTGGCTGTATGGGGCTCTGATGGGAGCTCTCCAGGTGTCAGTTTGTCCTTGCAGCAGAAGGTCTATCTTTTTGGATCTATAGGATCTGTTCTGGATGGTGCTTTCTACTTCAACCAACTGCAGGGTAGAGCTTTGTAGATATGATTGTCCTGATTCTGTTCTTATGAAACAACAAGAAATGCCCAAATGCTCCCCTAAATCCCTTCCTGTCACAGGGGAAAGAGTTCCCTCCCTGACCCTGCCTGGGGGTCCTGTCTCATGGGGAGACAAGGAAAGGTGATTGCCCAGCTCTGGTTTGATCAGGAGAAACAACTCTGATGGACAGGAGGATTTCTCCCCAGCTGAGGGAGGGAACATCAGGGATGAGATCATAGAGTGATCCCCATGAGGGCTGAGACACCAGGAGGGAGCCTAGAAGAACTGGTCTTCTCCTGCTGAGCTGGGCTGGGCTCCTGGGATGGAGGGAGCTCATGGCAACCCAGCAGGACTGAAGAGAGACAGCTGTGCCCAGGAGCAGCTCCTCTGCCAAGCACACAGGGCTGGGGACACTGCCTGGAGGCACCGAGGGGAGACCTGTGAGGCTGAGAGAGCTGATGGATGCTGAGAGCTCACTGCAGGAGAGAGGTAAAGAGACTTTGCTTTGAATTTTCTGCTCTTGTGGACTGGGTGGGATGTGGGAGCTGAGCTTTCCTTGATAACTTTGCAGAAGGCAGTGCAAACTCATTGGTCATGAGGACTTGTCAGAGCATCTCCTGAGCCCTGCACACACAGAGGTTCCCTGGGCAGTGCCCTGATGCCAGGAGGGGTCTGCAGAGCAGAGCTGAGCACAGGGCAGGTTGGATGAGGTCTGTGAGCACAGAGCAGGAGGTGACATGGGCAAAGAGCAGCAGCTGCAGGGACAGCTCCAGGCAGCAGAGACATTGTCAGGGAGGGAGAAGGAGCTGCTCCCAGCAATGCCCTGGCAGTGGGGATTTGGTACCTCCCTGACATCCCCCACAGTGCAGACACATTATCACAGCCATCCCCTGGTTTCTGCCACCCAGCACAGACTCTGAGCCCAGACTTCCAGGGTTTCAGGATAAGTTTTCTCCTTGGCAGCCCAACCCCCAGTGAGGAGAAACCCCTGAGTGCCTGTCTGTCTGTCCCTGTCCTTCCAGCCTTGGCAGGAGCATTTCTTGCTGTTTCCCTTCCTGTCCTTGCTGCCTTTGTCCCACCATTACCTGGGGCTCTGGGCATTCCCATTGATGGGGCTGGCACTGAGCTGACCCTCATTCAGCAGGGAGCTGAGATTCTCCTTGAGTAGAATGAGACTGCAGGAGGGGTTTGGAGCTCTGCCCTGGGAGACTGGATTCCTCAGCTCCCTGCAGGGTCCAGAGCAGCTCTCCCCACTCTGCACTCAGGGGAAGGTTTCCCTGGCACTGCAGCAGCAATGTCAGGCAGTTCTGACAGAACAAACACTCCTCAGCTACAGGCAGGAGAAAACCAAAGCTCCAAAGCTCTGCTCTGCCCTGGGGTGAAACTGGAGTGACAGTGCTGAAAAGCTCCTTCCTCTCCACAGGGGATTTAGTCTGAGATCACACCATCCTTCTATTGACTGACTGCTGCCAGGCAGGAAGGAATTCTGAAATGCCTAGAGCTAACTCTCCTCCAGCTGGTACCTTGTTTGATCCAACACAAAACAGAATTCCCAAAAGGGATCTGCCAAAAATACTCCTGAATACAGAGAGAGCCTGTTTGACAGAATTCCCTGTAAATTGAAAGAGGTTTTCCTTACATCATTTTGTGGCTCTACTAGTGTCCTCCTTTAAACATTCTAATTGTACAGCAATTGCTCCCAAATAAATCTGTGAAGGCTGAATGATGTTCCTGACCTGAAACCTCCCCAGGTAGCCCACATGTAGCCCTGGTAACCTTGGGGCCAAGAGCATTCCTAGCAAAGGGAATGGTCCTAACAGTGCCTGACCTCATTTTGGTGCTCTACCAGAGTCCAACTTCAAAACTCCAAAATGTACAGCATTACCTCCCAAACAAAAGGTGGAGGGATGAAAGATATTCCTGACCTAAAACCTCCCCATGTAGCCCAGGAGCAGCACCAGTACCCCTGGGGATCAGGACTTTCCTTTCCAAGGGAACAGTCCTAACAGTGCCTGATGTGATTTTCAGGATATACCAGCGTCCATCTCCCAAACTGATAAACATCCAGTGATAGTTCCAAACAAACTGTGTGAAGGCTGAAAGATGTTATTGGCCTGAAACCTCCCAGGCTAGCCCACTAGCAGACCAGGTTACCTTTGGGCTCAGAGTATTTTTAGCCATGGGAATGGTCCTTATGATGACTGACATAATTTTCTGGCTCTACCAGCATCCACCTTCAACACTGATACATGTCCTGCAGTAGCTCCCAAACAAAAGGGGTGAGGGCCTAAAGAGGTTCCTGGGCCTTAAACCTCCACAGGTAACCCACTAGCAGCAGGAGAGACTGTAAGGCTCAGGACATTCCCAGCCAAGGTAACAACCCTTATAGAGCCTGACTTCAATGCATGTCTCTACAGTCCTCCACCTTCAAAACTCATAAACTGCACTAACAGCTCCAAAGCAAAATGTGTGAGGGATGAAAAAGTTCCTGGCCTGAAACCTTCCCATGTAGACTAAAAACAGGACCACTCATTTTGTGTGTCAGCAAGTGCCTGACTTCATTTTTGGGCTCTATCAGAATCCACCAACTATTATGATAAACATCCACCAGTTCCACCAAAACAAAGCACAATTAACCGTGGGGCTGAGGGTGTTCCTTGTCAAGGGAACAGTTGTAAGAATGCCTGATGTCATTTTCAGAAATTGCAAGACATATTCCTCAAAGAAGAGTTGCCTCAATTCTCACTGTGCCTTTTCCCTCCTTGGACAGGTCTCCACCCTTGACAGCAGCAGATGTCCAACAGCAGCTCCATCAGCCAGTTCCTCCTCCTGGCCTTTGCAGACACACGGGAGCTGCAGCTCCTGCACTTCTGCCTCTTCCTGGGCATCTACCTGGCTGCTCTCCTGGGCAATGGCCTCATCATCCTCACCATAGCCTGGGACCACCGCCTCCACACCCCCATGTACTTCTTCCTCCTCAACCTCTCTCTTACTGACCTTGGCTGCATCTCCACCACTCTTCCCAAATCCATGGCCAATTCCCTGTGGGACACCAGGGCCATTTCCTACACAGGATGTGGGGCTCAGCTCTTTTTCTTTCTATTTTTGATCTCCACAGAGTTCTTTCTTCTGACTGTCATGGCCTATGACCGCTACGTTGCCATCTGCCACCCCCTGCACTACGGGACCCTCCTGGGCAGCAGAGCTTGTGTCCACATGGCAGCAGCTGCCTGGGCCAGTGGCTTTCTCAATGCTGTGCTGCACACAGCCAGTACATTTTCCCTGCCCCTCTGCCATGGCAATGCTGTTGACCAGTTCTTCTGTGAAATCCCCCAGATCCTCAAGCTCTCCTGCTCACATGCCTACCTCAGGGAAATTGGAGTCCTTGTGGTCAGTGCCTGTTTAGCTTTTGGTTGTTTTGTGTTCCTTGTGGTGTCCTATGTGCAGATCTTCAGGGCTGTGCTGAGGATCCCCTCGCAGCAGGGACGGCACAAAGCCTTTTCCACCTGCCTCCCTCACCTGGCTGTGGTCTCCCTGTTTCTCAGCACTGGCATCTTTGCCTACCTGAAGCCCCCCTCCATCTCCTCTTTATTTTTGGAACTGGTAGTGTCATTTCTTTACTCAGTGTTTCCACCAGCAGTGAACCCCCTCATCTACAGCATGAGGAACCAGGAGCTCAAGGATGCCATGTGGAAACTGATGACTGGATGTTTCTAAACAACAATAAACTGCTCATGTCACAGACCATGTAACTCACGTTACAACCACTCCACATTTATCAGGGTTTTATAATTCAGGGTGGTAGGGGTGGTGCTATTTGTTTGGTTTGTTTTTTCTCTTCTAGTTTGGTCAAGCTATAACATAACATGGTACACATGTCATCCCATTCCTAATGCAGGTATCTCCCCAGACTTCGTGTGACCCTGACACTGATGAATGACTGCTGCACTCTGCTTGCATGACTCTGACTTCAAAGGCCAGATCTATCTTTTTAAAATTAGTTTTACTTTATATTTTAAAAAAAATAATTACAAATACATTTACATCAGCTGAATCACTGAAGTACCTGTCAGAAATGGCAATGCTTCCTACCATTACAGAACAGTAATTTCCAGGATTGGAACCCATGGCAGCAGAAGAAATATTCACCTTCCCCTGTACCTGCATTACCATTACTCCATCTCTTTCATCTGTCTCAGTCATTCAGGTGTTTCCACCTGTCCTGTTGACATAGCCATGCCTAAGGACATCGTTTCAGCAGACTAGATGGACGTATGCACTTCACTTTGATCACTGGTTTCCACCTTTGATTGCTCTATAGTAATTCAGATGTTGCTCAGCTCTCTGGTGTCTGCACTG